>MDKH01119859.1:0-23286 GCA_005239495.1 Nicotiana undulata | reverse complement strand
TAGCGGGTTCAACGTTAGACGCAGTCATGGCCCGAAGGTGGGATTTCGGGTCGTGACATATCTTTAAACAAGTCACAATGGCATGCACTTGTTGTTTTTGAGCACACGACAAATACGTCACATGAAATGCACCCGTGTTTTCTATGTTCATTTTGTTAATGTTTGGAATTAGGGGTCGGGGGCATGAGTTGCCACTCCCGAGTGTAGGTTATGGTAGTATTGGAATAATATTTGATTATTTGCTAAGTTATGTGATTTTGAACTAAATGAGGTATTTTTAGCCTATAGGATAGGTATGAAGTCATCTAAAATTAAGTTGTCTATCCTAAGAGACAAGATACTTGGGCTATGGCCACATTTTAGCCCCATGTTATCGTTAACTCTTGGGCCAATCCTAATTACGACTAATTTATAGGGAGGTCACTAGTATAGGAAATTCGACTAAGTCTTAATGATCTTTATTTTTCAGTTTGATGAATGAAATAGGAAACATGGTAATACATATTTGTTCATACATACATTTGCGTACACAACCCAACAGGTTTGTTTCTAGTTTTTTCACTTTTAGACAACCTAAACATAATACTCATTAATTCTGAAATGAATTTGACAAGGTAGAGTTATGCTACTTCCAGAATTTTTATGATTTCTAATAAAGGTCAAACCACAGGCAGTCTTATTAATTTTTGAGACAGTGATTCTTACCAATTTAAAACAGCTTTAATCTCATGTTTCTAATGGCTTAAAATTCATATGTATACACTGATTTTCGCAGATTTATAAGACATAAAATAGACTGAAGATGATCTATGACTCTATTTATGTCGATACTCTAACTGAATTTAGAAATAACCATTTTTTCCAAGATCCATGCGAGGTGTTTAATATAGATTTCACATGCATTCTTTTGCCTAATACCATTTTCAGAATAAATAGAATGTAAATTCGAATTTTTAGGGACAGGAATAAGACTGAAATTTAGTGTACAGTCCAGTTTTTAAATTACATTACAATGAGAGTTAACAAATCGATACAGGGGGATTGTAACTTGATTGCTGCTATTACATTTCCCAAATGAATGAAACTGAAAAAATTCTAACTAATCTGCCGATTCGAAGCTCCCTTGAGGCCTCTCGTTTAAGCTTTCCCTTTGTAATATGTAGAACACCCCAAATCATCAGGTGTTATGCATTCATTGGAACCAAACTGACCATGAAAAGGTCAATTCCAATCCTGATGATGCTATTGTTTATCTGTTCCAAAGACAAAATCATTCATGTATTCGTTTGGCGTGAACATGATCATGAAAGGATCAAACTTACTCAGACTGTCGTTGTTATACCTTGGACCTTTAGTCCATGCTTATTCTTTGACTTTGATTATTTAGGCATGTTTTAGAGAATAAATCTGATCGTATTAGGGATTCAGATTCTTTCCTCTAAAGAGCCCTTGATTATCCATTTTATACCCATAAAGGGTGATTTTCAGCATCCTAAGCTACTGTTTATGCACTACCAAGGGGTGAATTTGACTATTAAGAAGTCAGATTCATCTACCCAAGTGCTACTACTACCATAACTTTAAACTACATAGAAACTTTGATTATTTAGGCATTTTTAGAGGATGAACCTGACCATTCAAAGGTTCAGATTCCTCAACTCTAATGCCCTTTTAACTACATGCTTTGTACCCTCTTGAAGGATAGACTTCAGCCAACCATACCAATATTTGTGCACTCATCATGGGGTGAGCTTGATTATTAAAGAACCAAACTCATCTACCCAGATGGAAATTATTCTAATAATATGCTAAACAAATACAAAACTAACATCTAAATACCAAATGCTAAGTGCATTTTGAGATTAACAAAAACTTAGAAAACCATCAGACTGATCTCAGGAATCCAGAAGTTATATACATACGTTCAGATTCGTTAGCAGCATAATAACAACCTTATTTCAGATTTTTATATTAAGAATTAAGGAGAAGAAGATTCAAATTTACACAATCTTAAACAGAAAACATAACATGAATCAACAATTTCAGCACAAGTTCTAGATTCAATAACTGTGTAAAGTTCATTGTTACATACCTTTAAAGAGAAAAAAACAACAAAAGACTTGACCAAATAAAGGTCAAGTGTGTACAACAATCAGCAAGAAGGACAAGAATTCAGCAACAACAAATCAGCAAACCTCAGAAAACCAAAAACAACCTCAAGCAAGAAGATAGCCCAGGAGTTTGAATGTAAATACTTAAAATCTTCAAAAATCAGAACACCCAAGGAGGATGAAAGCTCAGAACCAATCAATCTACTGAGGAATTTTTGTTCAAAAGAAATCAGATTTTTTTCCCTTTGTTTTCTAATATTCAGTATTTAAGAAAGCAATTTTCAAGCTGCAGAGAGAATTTTCAGAGTGTAAACATCCTTTTCAGACTAAGCGGAGGGGGTATATTTATAGGGTATTTTTTTAATGGGATACCCGTTGGGAATATTCCTTATCTAGCTGAAAATAGTACCAAATAGTACATAGGGCAGCTGTCAACCTTATATTTTGGGACAGCTGCCCCCTATTCTAGAACATTCTTCCCTTTTAAAAGACCTTTTTACCCTTATAAAATCTGATTTTCTAATATACATTATCTGATGTACCCTTTGAAGTCCCTATATTTACCATTGGATAACCAGGGTTACTTACTTGGGTTTAGTTTAGTTAATTAACTCTAGTTAACTTACTATTGTTAACTACTAGTTATGATTAACTATGCTTAAATTAACTAATTAAAGGTTAATTGATTAAATGCCTAGAGTTAGTTTCATACTAATTACCTGTGTTTAAGTTTGTTAATTAAAGTAGGTCAATCAATTTAACTCCTTAAATGAAGTTAACTGATTTAGTCTAAGTCAATTACTAAAATCAGAAATATTAAGCCTAGGTGAATTATTTATTTTTAAACTTAGTTAATTGGTCTTAACTAGTTATCTAAGACTTAGGTCAACTAGGTTGTTAGCTTAATTGTTTTACCTTTGGTTAGGTCTACTAATTAAGTGTGACTAATTCCTTATTGCCTAACTAATTTACTTGAATTGACTAATCATTTGAATTAATTAAAAAAAGAGTAATTAATTGAACTAATTGGTTTAAATAATTTCAAAAGCGCTTATCTAGCAATTATAGTTAATTATCTTAATTGACTGATTAGTTTCAAACTTACACTTATTTTAACCTATTTGATCTTAGGTGAATCATTTTTAGGAATTAGGCTAGATATTAACTATTTAATTAGTATCCAAACTTTTGTTATTTTTATCAAGGGTTAATTAATTAATTTCAGATTGATTAACTACTATAGATTAGTTAGATTGAAACTCCTTAGATTTGGGTTACTTGATCATATAACCTACTTTTAATTACTTAGACCTAATCAGGAGATTTTATCTCATTTGCAATTAATCCTAACTAATCGCACAATCAGGCCTATAATCAATCGAATAACGAATCTTATTGGCAATTAAACTAACGGCAAACAATAATAAGAAACTCAAGACCAAGGATCCTTATTTTGATATTTCAAATTACAAACGAACATATGACTAGGAAAATAAACTCCTAATCACATGATTATCAACATTTTAGACGACTAACACTAAACTAAGAAAAAAACACACAGAAGAGACTATGGACAGATTCATACTAACAACTATTTTGAACAACTAAAAGGCATGATGTTTAACTTAATTAACGATGTTAATAGAAACGGAACGTAAATTGACACAAAACAAAACAATAATCTTAATCACACGCAAATGATTCCGCTCTTCTTTTTTTTTTACAAAAGGAAAAGAAACAAATAAGAAAAAATGAAAAGAATACTAAACATAGAAATGGGGGTACCCGCATAACGATTTTGGACGAAATGTTTGTGGTCGCCGGACATTGGTCGGACTTCCGACAGGGTTTGAAAATGAATCAAACCCTCATGAATCAATTGCTCTAGTCAAGAGAAATTGACTCATGAAGGTCTGAGCCATTGATTGTCTCTAAATCGGCCGGTGGAGTAATTTATATTTTTTAGATTCTTAGATTTGAAATTCCTCACAAACGGGTGATCTTTTGGAGAAACCAAGGCTGAGATGGGGTTGATGAGGCTATGGAGATTGTATGGTAAACTTTTGGTGCCATTTGGTTGAGCTCCACCGCCGGAGGCGATTTCTGGCCGGCGGAGCACGACGGAGGAAGAGTGGGACTAGGGTGGTCCGGTGGCGGCTCCAGGCGGAGCCCGGTGGGTTGAGAGAGAGACTAGAGAGACGGGTTAATAGAGGGGGGAGGGGTGTTAGACTTAGGGGTAAATGAGGGGGGGGGGATAACGTTTGGACATATTTATATTTTAGGGCTGGGGAGTTCCCAGCCGTTTGATCAAAATAGATCAACGACTGGGATTATTTCACTTGGGCAAACAGGGTCATTTTGGGTGTAACGGGGGCTGGACCGGGTTAGGGGAAATTTGGGCTGGGTCGTTATGGGTAGTGTAGAGAAATGTTTTGGGCCTGGGTAATTTCCAGCCCAGGTCCGTTTAATTCACTCTTGCTACTTATGATTAATTAAATTAAAACTAAACAAAAATGTGATAATTAGTTCTAACCTAGTTTTTTTGTCCAATTATAATTTAATTAATTAAAATCACACCATTTAATTTACTCCAAATCAATTAAAGGATAAATTTCACAATTTTTCTAAACGAAATAATTATATTGAGAAATTAAACCTTAACCTATTTTATGTCAAATAATGACATTTATTTAAATAATAATTAAGGTTACGCACCTAATCATGTCGCTTTAAATCATTTATACATTTAAAAAGATGAATTATGGTTACATAATGCAAATAGCACGGAAATCCAATAAAATTCATAAACTAAATAATTTATTGAATTTTTGTAGGACTATATGTTAGGTAAAAAATCACGTGCTCACAGTGTATATTCATCCCCATTTGTATATATTCGTTTCACTCCCTTATTGTACATATTCATTTTACATTCCGTAGTTTACTTTATAACTTCTTTTGTAATTTTCCTTAATAGCTTAGCTTCTTATTTCTTTTGGTAGCTTCTTTTTGAGTTTGTAGCTCCTTTTTACATTTTTGCGTGATCAATAAGCCTTTGGTTTTCTTAATGCCATGGTTCTTTCCCAAGGTGGATATTGTGTGAACCGGGTGGCCCTTCCCAACGATGGACGACGTGACAACCTTTTTAAGGGATTGAGTCTGTTTTTCTTTCTATTTTGATATATAGTAGTAATGAATAAAAGTGGATCAAGTAGGTTTCACTTGGTACCAACACATTTACCTTCGACCTCATGGTTGGAGACAAGTTGGTTGACGAGATTAGCTCTAGTTGTGACCTTTAGACTCTTGAGTTGACTAAAACTATCATCAAGTGGTTTTTGTGATCCATCTATGATCTTCAATCTTAGCTAGGGTTGTTGTGGGCCCTCGACTCTATTCTCTTTAACAATCCAGTAGCTTGAGAGGTGAGGTATTGAACTGCAAGTCCAAGTCCCGTGCCAACAAGTCTAGAACTTGCCCTGAATGTTTTTCTAGGCAAAATTCTAAGTGTAGCTCGACTTGAGAAGTGATTATAGGCTCTCCTTGGTCCCATTTGAACTTTGAAAACTTCTGTAGACTACCATTATGATATACTTAGTCAACCCCTTTGAGCCTAAGCCTTTTTCATTCAATAACCACATTACAAGTCTTCATCCGTTTTATAATGACCCTCTCTTGGCACCCAATCTTTCCTTAGCATTCATGATGAACAAGAGGCAAACATAAGTTTGGGGGAGAGACGAGGAATTTCAAAGTGATGAAAGGTTCAAAGAACAAAAAGAATTGATGAAAAGGAAAGGCAAAGAAAAGGATGAAAAAGCCAAAAAGAAGCGTGTCAAAAAGAAAGTAAAGGTGAAAAGATTCAAGAAAATAATGTTGAAAGGCATGGAATGATGAAAAAAAAGGAGAAAAATGTTTGTCATGAAGAAGAAAGAGTGACAGTGTGTCTCTCTAGTTCCCCTATGGAAGAAGAAAATGATCAAAGTGCCAAGAAAGTATGAGCCAAAATGAGAAAATGGAGTGCTTAAGGAAAGATTAAACCATAGTGACGTTAAGTTACTTTCTCTCCAACATGAGTTCTAACAACCATCCACTCTCACCGCTAATCCCCCCAAAACCACCAGACATCAACGAAACTCCATCCCAACTTCACCACCACAACTAACTAAGACTTCATTCAAGGATATGCTTACATCAAATGATCCTACGAGTTTTGCACTTACACTTCATAATTCGGATGACTACAAATTTGACTACACCATGGAAGATGTAGAAAATACCAAAGATTCAAGTAAGGCTACAACACACGAAATAAGTAAGATTACACTCACGGATGAGGACAAATCAAGAATATATGCATCATTGAAGCACGCAGTGATAGTTAAATTATTTGGAAAACGTATGATACATCAATACTTAAGAACCAAAACCCAGGACTTATGGAAGACAACGGAGGAGATTAAGCTAATAGACTTGGGTGAAGATTACTTTATCATCAAATTCACCAAAAGAGAAAATATGCAGTTGGCACTACACAAAGGTCCCTGGTTTATTAATGGGCATTATCTCTCAGTGACCAAATGGAAGCCTAATTTCGTTGCAACAAAGGAAAAAATCATGGCCTCAGCCATATGGATCAGTTACCAACTGAGTATTATGATAACAAAATCTTAGAAAAAATTGGGAACTCCATAGGGCGGACACTCAAAATAGATGTGTGCACATCTACCACAATAAGAGGACGCTATGCTCGTTTTTGTGTAGAACTCCCACTAGACCAACCGGTGCAATCCTACATCCTTATTGGCTCACACAAGCAATCCATACACTATGAGGGGGGAAAACCTATTATGCATAAATTGTAGAATGCTGGGACACGTCCTAAATGTATGTCCCAAATCCCAGCAATCAACAACATCACCTACATCTATGGAAGGTACAAAGGCAGTACTAGATGTGGGCAACAAAGATGAATGTTGGAAAGTGGTCAACTTCAACAAAACAAACGACACCATGGGAAAATGCGTTCCCCGGAAACCTCTCCAACTAAGGAACAACAAGGGAACCCAGGTAATTCTGTACATCGTCTCCATAAGAGCAATGGGAAAATTCAAAATCCTAATAATCATCAATATAAGGCTAAAATCTCTAATAACCCACAACATGTAAATTACAAAGCGACAACATGCACACACAGAATGTAAAGTTCATTTCACCACAATCCTTTCCAATTATTTAAGTAAATGAAAGCTCAGGGAAACAATAATATCTTACCTGAGTACAAAACTTATAAGTCATTTCTTTTCCTTTCATAATATTTTCCATAAATAATTTCTTTCATATTCCTTCCCTTAACTTAATACATTTCATAATATTTTTCCGTGAAAACAATTTCCTTCCATATTAATTTAAAATCCATAAATCTCACAGAAACAAAACCACACAACATGATATTATAACATACATATAATTCATTACAAGAAGTATACAGGGCATGATGTAGGGCCTAACTACCCGGACATAACAATCGTAGCCGCTACGTACGGACTCTCGTCTCTTGGTACGTACGTAGCCCCAACAAACAATTACATATAGCATGTAGAACACCTAAGGGGAAATTTCCCTCTTACAAGGTTAGAAAGGAGACTCACCTCGCTCCGAAGATTCATCACCGGCTTCCAAGACTCTACGACGACTAAAAATGGATGCGCACGCTCCCAAACTATCCAAATAACGATAATTTAATGAAAATATACTCAATAGATCATAACCAATTCAAATTACAAAGTTCCTCAGCCCGGATCAATGAAATGACCAAAATTCCCTCGAGCCCACGTGCCTGGACCTCGAAATTTCTTGAAGAAAATCTCTACCCGAAGATTTACTAATTCAATTACACATTTTACTCAATTATTCATGCTCAATTCGTGGCTAAAATCCAAATTTCCAAATTTCTAGGTTTTCTTCAAAATACTAATTTTTCCACAAATTTTTCATGTTTAATCCCATGTATAAACCTTGAATTAACTTGGAAATGAGAAGGAATCACTTACCTCTTGATGCTTGATGAAAATCACCCTTTGAAATCCTCCAAAATCGCCCCAACCAAGTGAAGGAATTGATGAAATGGCCAAAATCCCGTTTTTTAAACATTCTGCCCAGGTATTTACTCAGTGCGATCGCGGAAAATGCTTTGCGATTGCGGAGTACAATTTTCCAGCCCAAAATTTGCTCTTTGCGATCGCGGAAAGAGCTTCGCGATCGCGGAGAACAATTCCCAGCCTCCCAGAATGCCTCTAGAAGAATAGTCATAACTCTTTGCAAACAACTCCAAATGACAAATGGTTTAATGTTCCGAAAACTAGACTTCAATATCTATAACTTTAATTTGTTGTTCATCTCCCAAATCCTTATAGATGTCAAGATATAATCTGCCAAAAGCAGCCCTGTGCAACACAAATTTCTTCTTCATCTTCCCGGACACCCTGTAGTGTAACAACCATATCGTTTTGTACACAAATCCAAATGCTAAATGGTTTACATTTCTAGAAACTAGAAACAAATGGCAACAACTTTAATTTTCACATCACCTCAAAATGCCTTATAGATTGTGAGATATGAGCCTCCAAAGTCGAGTCAGTGCATCAGAGCATTTCTTCTATGCGATCGCACAAGCTTGCCTGCGATCGCACATGCCTTTTTCCAGCTCCCTCCATATCCTTCTCCGCGATCGCATCACTGAGGCCGCTATCGCACAGACCAAAAATCACCAGAAACATCAGATGACAACAACAACAAAGTAGAGAAAAATGGCCCGAAACCACCCCGAAACACACCCGAGACCCCCGGGACCCCGTCCAATCGCACGACTCAGTCCCACAACATCCCATGAACTTGTTTGAAGCTTCAAATCACATCGAACAATTCCAAAATCACGAATTGCACTAAAATTCAACTTTATGAACTTTAAAAATTCCAACTTCCACATTTGATGCCGAAACCTATCAAACCACGTCCGATTGACCTCAAATTTTGCAGGCAAGTCATATTCGACATTACAGACCTGATCCAGTTTTCGGAATCGCATTCCAACCCCGATATCAAAATTTCCATTTCCGGTCGAATTCTTCAAAAACCTTTAGTTTTCTATCTTTAGCCAAATGACCTTAAATTGACTTCTGGATATCCGAATTCACTTCCGATCGCACTCCCAACTCCATAATCACCATACGGAGCTATTCCCAGACTCGGAATCCCAAACGGACATCAGTATCATTGAAATGTACTTCAAGTCAAACTTAGGAAATTTCCTTAAAATACTGACTTTCCACAATATACGCTGAACTGCTCCCGGGTTATCCAAAACCCGTTTCGGACATACGCCCAAGTCCGAAATCATCATACGAACCTTTTGGAACCTTCGGATCTTGATTCCGAGGTCGTTTACTCAAAATCCCAGCCTTACTCGATTTCTTCAACTTAAGACTTATGAAATGAGAATTTTCCTTTAAATTCAACTCCGATCTTCCTGAATTTCAATTCCAACCATATGCACAAGTCAATATACCTGAAATGAAGCTGCTCGTGACTCCCAACTACTGAACGATGCGCTGGATCTCAAAATGACCGGTCGGGTCGTTACACTAATCGAGGTACGTAGATCACATCATTGTACATATATATATTCATCCTTCTGTACATCGTTATTTTCATTTTTGTTATTTTTCACTTTTGGTATGTATATAAATTTACCATTCCATGTATATATTCATCCCTATTTTGTATATATTTGTTTCACTCCCTTATTGTACATATTCATTTTACATTCTGTAGTTTACTTTATACTTCTTTTGTAATTTTCCTTAATAGCTTAGCTTCTTATTTCTTTTGGTAGCTTCTTTTTGAGTTTATAGCTCCTTTTTACATTTTTGCGTGATCAATAAGCCTTTGGTTTTCTTAATGCCATGGTTCTTTCTAAAGGTGGATATTGTGTGAACCGGGTGGCCCTTCCTAGTGATGGACGACGTGACAACCTTCTTAAGGGATTGTGTCTATTTTTCTTTCTATTTTGATATATAGTAGTCATGAATAAAAGTGGATCAAGTAGGTTTCACTTGGTACCAACACATTTACCTTCGACCTCATGGTTAGAGACAAGTTGGTTGACGAGATTAGCTCTAGTTGTGACCTTTAGACTCTTGAGTTGACTAAAACTATCATCAAGTGGTTTTTGTGAGCCATCTGTGATCTTCAATATTAGCTAGGGTCGCAGGACCGCAAGTGCGGTCAGGTACTATAGAAGCGGACGTGCAGAAGCGCTTTTTGGTTCGTAGAAGTGGAAGCCCAGGTGCGCGTTTTGTCTGCAGGAGCAAAATTCCCTGAACCATAGTTGAAGCCGCATCTGCAATGCATTTTCCACATACGCGGAGTCGTAGAAGCGACAAGTTTTCTGCAGGTGTGGATTCCTGGGCAGAAATAGAGGTGAATCGAGGGTTTATTCCATTTTTCATATTTTGAGTTAGAGAGCTCAGTTTTTGGCGATTTTGGAGGGAAGTTTCAAGGATTGGATCGGGATAAATGTTTTTGACTCGTTTCTATTCAATAATCATGACTCCATCATTGTTTTTATACTTTAATTTGTGACTTGTGTTGGAGAAATTGGGGATTTTGTGAAAACTTTCCTAAACTATAAATTGAGCATTTGAAGGTCGATTTGAGGTCAGAATTGGATAATTCTGGTATGGTTGGACTTGTATCGCAATAGGTGTTGGGATTTTATAAGTTTTGCCGGGTTTCGAGGTGCGGGCCCAGGGTTGACTTTTTGATTTTCTTTAAAGATCACAACTATATTATCCAGAATCGCTTCCTATGGTTTTTATTTATGGTACTAAGTTATTTTGGCTAGATTCAAGCCATCCAGAGTTGGATTTTTGTGGGAAAGGCATACTAGTGGGTTGAATTAGCTTATTTAAGGTAAGTATCTTGCCTAACTTTGTGTGGGAAACTACCCCTTAGGACTTGGGTGATATTAACTGAATTATGTGAAAGACATGTACACGAGGTGACGAGTGTGTACACGGGCTAATATGTTGTATTTTGACCGGTTTAGACTCTTAGACTCTTTCATGCATTTAATTAAAAATTGAAATATCATGTTATATATTCCATTTCTAAATTACTCTTACATGATTTACTTAATGTTGTTATCCCCTGCTCTATCCTTTATTTTCAAACTTGCCATTATATGCTTGAATTGCCTTTGTTATCTCTCTTATTGTTATTTTACCTCTTTTATTGTTGGGGTTTTCTTGTTTGAAGTTGTTTATTATTGAGATATCTCTCCTTGTTGAGAACTTCTCACTTATTTTGTTGTTATTGAGATTCTTGTTCGTATTGTGGTTGAGCCGTGGGCTATATGTTGTGGTAACTTTGGTATTGTTGATTTTGGCGTGTTGTTATTGTTTTGTGATATTGATGCGCATATGGCGGTATAATGATAGGGGTTAATTTTCATGCGATGGCATAAGGTGGGAATTTATGTGTGTTTTACTAGTAAGGGAATTGCTTGAAGCCACACGGTGACATAAGGGAGCTAAAATGCGTGTAGCTATTTCGGAAAAAAATGTTTTAAAAAATAACTTAATGTAAGGCTCATGCAGCGGTATAAGGAAATGTTGCGATTTTGAATTGTAAAATGCGTATATGAGGTAGTACCCCAGTTGTGATTCTTGTTATACATTCCATGTTAAAGAGGCTTGTTGGTTGAACAATTTTGTTATCTCTTTATTTTCCTTACTTGTTTCTGTTCGTATTGTTTTCTATGTTCCTATCATGTGTTCACTCCTTGATGCCTTTATTATTTTAAGTTCCGTTGTTAGCTTACGTTACTGAACTGCTTTATAGTTATTTATTTCCTCGTCTTTCATTATTTGCCTATACTATATCTTGTTAAGTTTCTCTTATCCTAGTAGGTGTCTTGACTTGGCCTCGTCACTGCTCCACCGAGGTTAGGCTTGATACTTACTAAGTACCATTGTAGGGTAATGATACTACACTTCTACACATTTTTGTACAGATACATGTACTTCATCTCAGGATAGACATCAGTGATTTTGCTACACATTCCGGAGACTTCAAGGTATACATGCTTGGTGTTTGCAGGCCTAAGTCCCCTTCAATAATTTTTTTTACTGTTATTTATCTTCTACTCAGACAGTGTTGTATTAGAAGTTTTTAGACTATCTCTGTAGAGCTTATGACTCAGTCCACCAGTTTTGGGAATTGTGTTACAAATATTTTGTTTTGGAGTTATTATGAGTTTTATCAAATTATCTTATTATCTTATTTGTTAATTCTGTTAAGCTATCAATAATGTTAGTCTTACCTAGTCTTAGAGACTAGGTGCCATCACGACATCATAAGTTGGGAAATTGGGGTCGTGGTACACGAGATCACGTTAGTACATTTATAGCAGGAGTAAAGGCAACGATTTAACAAAGCAGGAAATTGAATCTATGTTGGTGAAATTTTTGTGAAACCCTTATGAAAGGGGCACTAATATGGTACTCTCTCTTACCTGAAATTTTAATTGACTCTTTTGCTGAGCTTGAAGATTCATTCATAAAAAACACATTTGAGAGCTCAAAAAGTAGAAAAAAGAATGGAATATATATATTTGAGATGAAACATGGAAGTAATGAATTGCTCAGAGAATTCGTGGATCGATTCCACCATGAAAGGAAGATGTTACCTCATGTACCTGATGATTGGATACCAATGACATTTGCCAACAACCTGAACGAGAGAAGTTCAAAAGCTACAGGAAGATCAAAGGAGAGTTTACATGAATTTCCTGTAACTACTTGGAATGATATTTATAACAGGTATATCACAAAGTTACGACTATAGAAAGATAAGGTTTCCCAACCAAATGTGGATGAGAGGTTCGGATCTAGATGGTCAGAACCAAAAAGGAGATCTAGTAAAAATAGGTACGTACCTTACATGGGACCTGCGGGGCAAGATCTTAAGACATAACCAGAATATGCACGGTTTGATCAAAGATCACGACAAAAGGAGGTAGGTTCTTCTTCTCGATTTGGAAAGGAACGGGGTATGACAAAAATCAACGACCAAATTTTTTGATCAAAAATAGGAGATTACAATTTTAACATCAGAACTTTTGAGTTAGTAGATGTGTTAAGAGGCATGGGTAATAAGGTGCGATGGACTAAAGAGATGAGATCAGATCCTAGAAAAAAAAGTCAGGAATTCTGGTGTAAATTCCATAATGATCACGTTCACAGAACATCAGATTGCAGGTTCTTACAAGCGCAGGTTGATTCTTTCCTAAAAAAAGGGTTATCTCACTGATCTATTTAGTGAGAATAGAAAGCAGTCTTATATGAAAAATAGGGAAAAACCATCGAAGCCTCAATCGCAAAAAGCCAACAGTGAATGTACTAACCGAGGTTGAGGAGGTTAATGGAGTTACATACACGACACCAAAGAGAACAACCAAAATTTCAATGACCCACAGAAAGCGGATTCGACAAGTCTTGGAAGGATATATCATAAGATTCGACGATGAGGATGCAGATGGATTGTTCATCCATCATAACGATGCGCTGGTAATGTCTTTACTTGTTCATGATACTAATTTCAAGCGAGTTTTGATTGATCCAGGTAGCTCTGTGAATATCATATTACTAAGAGTGGTCGATGAGATGCAAGCAACTGATCGCGTGATACCCACAACTCGATCTTTGTTTGGGTTCGTTAATTCTTGTGAAACAACAAAGGGAAAAAAATACACTATCTATATTTATCGAGGGTGTCGTGAAAGCTACTGAATTCCAAGTGGCGGATGCATACATTGCTTAAAACATAATTTCAGGAAGGTTGTAGATTCATTACATGGATGCATACCGTCAACTTTGCATCAGGTTATAAAATTTCCATCACAATGGGGAATTTGTCAGATCAGGGGAGATCAACAAGCAGTATGAGAAACCAACGCAGTTGCTGTGGCGAGCAAAACATCCAAAGATGAAGATGAAAAATAGAAATTACATTGTTCAGTTCAGAAGAATTTATTTTCTACCTCAACTGAAAGTGCGAGGAATGAGGCAGATATAAATATGAGACCTGACATGATCCAAGATCCAGAGGAGAACAAAACTATTAAAATAACTATGGAAGAACTTAAAGTTGTTGTTTTATTCATTTACTAGCCCGAGAGAAAAGTCTATGTTGGGACAAACCTAAGCCTGAAGTTGAAAAGTAAGTTAATTGAATTTTTACGCACTAACGCTGATTGTTTTGTCTGGTCGCCCTTAGATATGACTGGTATCTCAACGGAGGTAATGACTCATAAGTGAAATGAAGATCCATTACACCCTCTAGTGATGCAAAGAAAGAGAAAACATGGAGTATTCAAAAATCACGTAATTCAAGAGGAGATAAATAAATGTCATGACCCCAATTTCCCACATTAGAAACTAAGATAATAAGATAAATCGATAAAATTCATAATAACTCCAAAACAGAATATCTATAACAAAATTCATAAAACCGCTGGAACTGAGTCATAAGTTGTACAAAAATATACTGAAAATCCATAGTACAACACCGTCTATATGAAAAGCAAACAGTAGTAAAAATAAGGACAAAAGGTGACTCTGAGGACTGCAAGCGCCAAGCAGTTATACCTTGAATTCTACGAAATATATGGTCAAATCACTGATTCCTAGCCTGAGCCGAAGTACATGGGTCTGCACAAAGATTTGCAAAAGCATAGTATGAGTACACCAACGGTACCTAGTAAGTATCAAGCCTAACCTCGGTAGATTAGTGACGAGGTCAGGTCAAGACACCTAATAGGATAAGAGAGACTGAACAAGGTAAAGTACAAGCAAATAATGGAAGACGAGGAAATAAATGACAATAAAGCATTTCAATAGTGTAAGCTAACAACAAAAATTAAGGAAATAAAGGCAACAAAGAGTAAACACAGAATAAGAACATCAAGAAATCAATACAAACAAATACAAGTAAGACACATAAAGAGATAACGAACTGTTCAACCAACAAGCTTGTTTAAATCGACTCTCAAAATTCAAATCTTCATTTTTCAAAGCTTTGATAAAAATCCTTAATTTTACTCTTTGATTTTCATAAATTTGATGTTAACACTAAGATATAATCATGAAATATAGTTGAAAATTGATTAGAATCACTTACCTAATATTTTGAGATGAAAATTCTCTCTCCAAATCGCCACCTACCGAGTTTAGGGTTCTAAGATATGAAAAATGAGACCTAAATCTTGACTCCTAACCATTTTGATTAGCTGCTGATATAGCAACGCGACCTTGAGTTTGTGTTTGCGAACCTTCGTAATTTTGGAACAGGGATCACAATTGCAAAACCTGGCAGCCTCTTCAGATGTTGCAATTGAGACAAAGGCTTCGCAATTGCAAAGCTTACTTTCTTCGCATGAATCAAACATCAAAACGCATGAATATCAAAGAGACGTTCAAGAATCTCTAGAATTGCAACCAAGTGTCTGAATCCTATCAAACCAAATCCAAATGACACCAAATATTGCAGACAATATCTAAATAGCATCACATACCTATTCCAAGTCTCAAAACCAAATTTCGAACCTCATAGCCAAAAGTCAACCTATGGTCAAACTTGAAAATTCTTCTAAACCTCAAATTGCCAACTTTAAGGAAAATAAAACAAATCAACCTACGGACCTCTGAATTCGATTCCGGGCATACGCCCAAGTCTCAAATCATGATACAACCATATTGGAACCATAAAAACACAGTTCCAGGGTTGTTTTCACAAAATATAACCTTTGGTTAACATTTCTAACTTAGACTTATAAGCCAAGAACCAAATGTCCAAATCAACCTCAAATCTTCCCGGAACGAAACTAACCAACCCCACAAGTGATAAAACCACAAATGCACATGTGTGAAGCACCAAAATGGGAAATAAGGCTCAAATAATCAAAACCACTGGCCGGGTCATTAAATTCTCCCACTCTTACAACAAACGTCCGTCCTTAAAAGTGCATAGAGACATACTTGAAATGGTGAAAGTGTGAGGATAACTACTCCGCATGTCGTGCATGGTCTCTCAGGTCACCTCCTCAAGCGTATGATCCCTCCATTAAACCTTCACCCAAGCAATGTTCTTTGACCTTATTTTCCAGACCTGTCGGTCCAAGATGGCCACCGGCTCCTCAACATAAGTCAAATCCTTGTCCAATTGGACTGTGATGAAATCTAATACATGGAACACCGGATGAACTTCCAATAAGTTGGGTGGAAATGCAAGCTTGTAGGACACCTCACCAACTATCTCAAGGATCTCCAAGGGACAATATACCCAGGACTCAACTTGCACTTCTTCCCTAACCTCGTCACACCCTTCATGGGTGAAACCCGAAGCAAAATACTCTCTCTCACCATAAATGCTACACCACGAGCCCTCCGATCAGCGTAATTCTTCTATCTAGAATGCGTTGTACGAAGACGATCCTGAATCAACTTGACTTTCTCCAAGGCATCCCTAACCAAATCAGTTCCCAACAACCTAGCCTCTCCCAGCTCAAACCAACCAACTTGAGAACGACACCGCTTCCCATATAAGACCTTATAAGAAGCCATTTGAATACTCGATTGGTAGATGTTGTGTTAGGAAAATTCTGAAAGCGGCAAGAACTGATCCCAAGAACCCCCGAAATCCATAACGTAAGCTTGTAGCATATCCTCCAAGATCTGAATGGTGGCTTGGACTGTCCGTCCGTCTAGGGGTGAAATAATGCACTCAACTCAACCCGTGTGTGTAGATCACCCTGCATGACTCTCCAAAAATATGACGTGAACCGTGTACCTCGATTGGAGATTATGGACATCGGTATGCCATGGAGACATACAATATCCCAGATATGGATTTGAGCTAGCTGCTCTGAAGAATAGGTGGTCACCACCGGATTGAAATGTGACGACTTGGTCAGTCTATCCACAATCACCCACACTTCATCAAATTTCTTCAAAGTACGTGGGAGTCCAACAATGAATTCCATATTAATACGCTCCCACTTCCACTTGGGAATCTCAAGTCTCGAAAGAAAACCACCCGACCTCTAATGCTCATACTTCACCTGCTGATAGTTCAAGCACCGAGCCACAAACTCCATTATATCTTTCTTCATTCTTCTCCACCAATAATGCCGCCTCAAATCTTGATACATCTTAACGACACCTGGATGAATAGAATATCGCGAGCGGTGGGCCTCCTCAAAAATCACTCATGCACCCCATCCACATTGGGCACACAAATTCGACCCTGCATCTGTAATACCCCCATCTTTAATAGAAACCTCCTTGGCATAGCTGTACTGTAATGTGTCCATGAGGACAAGAAAATGGGGGTCATCATACTAACGCTCTATGAAGCACTCATATATAGAATACCGAGAAACCACACAAGAAAGAAGCTGGTTGGACTCCGAAACATCTAGTCTCACAAACTGATTGGCCAAAGAGTGAACATCCATGGGTTGTGGCCTCTCTGCAGCCGATAAGTATGCCAAACTACCCATGCTCTCTTCCTTTCTACTCAAGACATCGACCACCACATTATCCTTCTAGGGATGATATAAAATAGTGATATCATAGTCTTTCAGCAACTCTAACCACCTCCGCTGCCGCAAATTAAGATCCTTTTCCTTGAATAGATGCTAGAGACTCCGGTGGTCGGTATAGACCTCACATGGGAAACCCTACAGATAATGCCTCCAAATCTTCAATGTGTGAACAATAGTTGCCAATTCCAGGTCATGTATTGGGTAATTCTTCTCATGAACCTTCCAAGTCTGTTACGTGATGCATCACAATACATAGTGTAAGACCCCAAGCCCATAAGCAACACCAACATTGGGGCTGTAGTCAATGTAGTCTTGAGATTTTGAAAGCTTGCCTCACACTCCTCAAACCATCTGAAAGGAGCACCCTTCTGGTTCAACCTGGTTAAAGGTGCAAAAATTGATGAGAAACCCTCTACAAAATGGCGATAATGTCCAACCAAACCAAGGAAGCTCCGAATCTCAGTAGCTGAAGACGGTTTAGGCCAACTCTAAACTGCCTCAATCTTCTTCGTATCTACCTTGATCCCCTCACTAGACACCATATTACCCAAAAATGCCATCGAATCAAGCCAGAATTCACACCTGGAGAATTTTGCATATAACTTCTTCTCCCTCAAGGTCTGGGGCAGGATCCTCAGATGCTGCTTATGGTCTTTTCGGCTGTAAGAATATACCAAGATGTTTTCGATAAACACAATGACGAATGAGTCAAGATATGGATGGAATACACTGTTCATCAAGTGCATAAATGTTGTTGGGGCATTGGTCAGCCCAAATGACATTACAAGGAACTTGTAGTGACCATACCCAGTCCTGAAAGCAGTCTTCAGAATATCTGGATCCTTAATCTTCAGCTGATGATACCCTAACAGCAAATCAATCTTCGTGAACACTCTAGAACCTTGAAGCCGATCAAATAAGTCATCAATGTGTGGTAGTAAGTATCTGTTCTTCACTGTAACCTTGTTCAGTTGTCTATAACCAATACACATCCGCATAGTACCATCCTTCTTCTTAAGAAACAGAACTGGAGCACCCAAGGTGAAACACTAGGCCAAATGAAACCCTTATCAAGCAACTCTTGCAGTTGTTCCTTTAACTCCTTCAACTCTATTGTTGCCATACGATATGGTGGAATAGAAAAGGGCTGAGTGTCCAGCACTAGGTCAATACAAAAATCGATAGCTCTATCGGGTGGCATGTCCGGAAGGTCTGCTGGGAACACATCTGGGAAATACCTCACTACCGGAACTCACTCAACGATAGGAGTATCAGCACTAACATCCTTACAAAGGCTAGATATGCTTTACAACCCTTCTCAACCATCCGATGTGTCTTAAGGAAGGACACAACCCTACTAGGAATATAATCCAATGTACCCCTCCACTCCAACCGCGAAAAACCTGGCATAGCTAATGTCACGGTCTTGGCGTGGCAATCCAAAATAGCATGATAGGGCGACAAAAAATCCATGCCCAAGATCACATCAAAGCCTACCATATTGAGTAATAATAAATCAACTCTGGTCTAAAAACTACCTACATCGAATAAGCACGATCGATAAACACGGTCCACAACCACATAATCTCCTATATGCATAGACTCATGTATAGGAGAACTCAAAGAATCATGATAAATATGGAGCAAAGTAATATGTCACATATGGACAAGCGGATCCCGAATCAAATAAGACTGAGGCATCCCTATGACAAACCGAAACCATACGTGTGATGACAACATCCGATGAAACCGCCTCCGATCTATCGGGAAAAACATAGAAACGAGCCTGGCCTCCCCCTCTAGGGCAACCTCTACTCTCCTGACCTTCACCCCTAGCTTGTGGGGCAGTTAAAGCGGAAACTTGAGCAACAACTATGACCTTCGAACCCTGTGGAATTAGTGGAAACTGTGTAGTCTACAGATATGCACCCCTCAAAAGTTTGGGGTAGTCCCTCACCAATGTTTGGTATCACCACAGTCACAAAACGCTCTTGGTAGGTGCGACTACTAAAACTAACCTTGGCCTGGTTGGCTAGACTCACCGCTCCTGTTCAGGAGGTGCACTAGAAAGTAACTGAGCAAAATAGGCAACCTGGGACCTCGTAATAGCAGGAGAACTATTGGTATCTATAAGTGCTAAATTAAATGGGCAGCTCACATAGCCTCTGCCATGACGGTTTGCAACTAGAGTGCGGGCACCACTATATCCTCCTAAATCGCGAGGCCTCATAGCCTCCCTGTTCTTTCTCTCACGGCCTCGCAAACCTTCCAACCTCTGTGCAATATCTACCATATGTGATACAATGTATCCGTCTCCAACTCTCGATCCATACTGAATCTAAAACCATATTTGAGCATCTCGATGAATCTGTGGACTTGCTCTCTGACTGTAGAAACCAAGGCAGGTGCATGTCGAGAAAACTCACTGAACCTGATAGCATGCTCTAATACTAACATAGTCCCCTGACTCAACTGCTCAAACTATATGCACCATGCATCACGAAGGGTCAGGGGAACAAACTCTCTCAAAAATATCTTTGAAAACTGATCCCAAGTGAGTGGGGATGCATCAACTGTCCTACCCTCCTCATAATCTTGTCACCACCAATACACTGCTCCTAACAATAAAATGTAGTAAAAGCAACTCCACTAATATCCACAATACCCATAGTGCGTAGAATACGATGACACTTCTCTTGAAAACCCAACGCAATGTCACTAGCTGTGCAGCTGAAGGTAGAAGGATCATACTTCTTGAACCTCTCAATTCTCCTCTACTCCTCCTTAGATGCCTCTCGCCTAACCTGATCAATGTGGACCCACTGCCCTAGGGTATGAGTCGTAGAAGTTTGAGTTCCTTCCCTAGCCTGAGATGTGGCTAGTGCAATGGGAATCAATCCCGCCTGAGCTAGAGTGCCGAACAAGTTCTAAAACTATGCTAGGGTGTCCTGAAGTCCAGGGGAAACGACAAGTCTCGGGTGACTATCCCCCAACTCGAGCTATTGGTGGATCATCAGTCGCTGCTCGGACAAGTGCTCTGGTTGCAACACATGCCCCTCCTCGGCCATCGGCCTCGGCCTCGCGCGACTCTAGTAGGGGGCGTAGGTGTTTGATCGTTCGATCCAGTAGTGCGTGTCCTCACCATCTGTGAGAGAATAGAAAGACAAAAATTCACATTTGGAAGTCAACAACCTTGCACGATAACGAATCAAAGGAGTGTAATTTCCTAACAGTTCTGTAAACTCTCAAAGATAAGTACAGACGTCTCCGTACCAATCCGTAAAACTCTACTAGACTTGCTTATGACTCGTAGCACCTATGAACCAAGAGCTCTAACACCAACTTGTCACGACCCGATGAAATAACATCAAGAAAGTCTTATATCTGCCGTGGCATATGGCCCGATCCCATAATGTAATCACTCTCATCACTCTGCCGTGGCGTACGACCCGATCCCATAATGAAACCACTCTCATCACTCCTCCGTGGCGTACGGTCCGATCCCATAATGAAATCACTCTCATCACTCTGCCGTGGAGTACGACCCGATCCCATAATGAAATCACTCTCATAAGTCCGACGTGGCGTACGTCCCGATCCCATAATGAAATCACTCTCATCACTCCGCCGTGGCGTACGACCTGATCCCATAATGAAATCACTCTCATCACTCCGCAATGGCGTACGACCTGATCCCATAATGAAATCACTCTCATCACTCCGCCGTGGTGTACGACCCGATCCCATAATGTAATCACTCTCATCACTCCGCCGTGGCGTACGACCCGATCCCATAAGAGTGGGGTATATCACAAATCGCTCGCGGAATGTAAATTTGCGAAGCGACAACATGCACACATAAAGTATTAAGTATATTTCACATATCAAATCATTTTCAATTATTTAAGTCAATGATTGGTCAGGGAAATAATACTATCTTACATATGTACAAAACTTGTAAGTAATTTCTTTTTCTTTCATAATACCTTTCATTTTATATTTAAAATAAAACAATTTTCTTCGTATTGATTTGAATAAAATTGTTCCTTTCATTTCATTTTTACAATAGAACAACTTTCTTTCATTTATCTCAACAGTAATCACAACACATAATACATACAAGGTACAAATAAAGCACATAGAGGCATGCTCCAGAGTCCTAAAGCTACCCGACTTATCAATATAGTCGCCACGTACAGACTCTCATCACTTGGTACATACGCGGCCCCCCACAACATGTATACAAAACAAATAAGGATCCTATGGGGACGCTTCCCCCTTACGAGGTTGGAAAGGAGACTCACCTTGCTCCGAAGATTCACCGCCGGCTTCCAAACCTCTACGACACCTCCAATGGTTGCACAATGACCCCAAGCTATACAAATAATGATAATTCAATGAAAACATACTCATTAGATCATAACCAATTCAAATTACAAAGTTCCTCAGCCCGACTCAATGAAATGACCAAAATGCCCACGTGCCTGGACCTCGAAATTTCTTGAAGAAAATCTCTACCCGAAGCTTTACTAATTCAATTACATATTTTACTCAATTATTCATGCTCAATTCGTGGCTAAAATCCAAATTTCCAAATTTCTAGGTTTTCTTCAAAATACTAATTTTTCCACAAATTTTTCATGTTTAATCCCATGTATAAACCTTGAATTAACTTGGAAATGAGAAGGAATCACTTACCTCTTGATGCTTGATGAAAATCACCCTTTGAAATCCTCCAAAATCGCCCCAACCAAGTGAAGGAATTAATGAAATGGCCAAAATCCCGTTTTTTAAACATTCTGCCCAGATATTTACTCAGTGCGATCGCGGAAAATGCTTCGCGATCGCGGAGTACAATTTTCCAGCCCAAAATTTGCTCTTTGCGATCGTGGAGAACAAATGCCCAGCCTCCCGTACAGCCTCTAGTATAATAGTCATAACGTTTTGCACAAAACTCCAAATGACAAATGGTTTAATGTTATGAAAACTAGACTTCAAGATCTATAACTTGAATTTGTTGGTAATCTCCTAAATACTTATAGATTTCGAGATATAAGCTTCCAAAGTCATCCCGGCGCAACAAAAATTTCTTCTTCATCATCCCGGATACCCTGTAGTGTAACAGCCATATCGTTTTGTACACAAATCCAAATGCTAAATGGTTTACATTTATAGAAACTAGACACAAAGGTATACACCTTTCAATTTTATGCCATCTCAAAATTCTTTATAGATTGTGAGATATGAGCCTCCGAAGTCGAGTCAGTGCAACAGAGCATTTCTTCTATGCGATCGCACAAGCTTGCCTGCGATCGCACATGCCTTTTTCCAGCTCCCTCCAAATCCTTCTCCGCGATCGCACCACTGAGGCCGCGATCGCACAGACCAAAAATCACCCCTCCCATTTTTTCCTCCGCGATCACACTACAAGGGATGCAATCGCAGAACACACCAGAAACATCAGATGACAGCAGCAACAAAGTAGAGAAAAATGGCCCGAAACCACCC
>ML268567.1:3041-78545 GCA_005239495.1 Nicotiana undulata | reverse complement strand
CAGGTATAATACCGCAGAACGCAAAATCTCTAATTGTAAAACAAGCCCCAGTTTTTTTTTCTTGCTGCAATTAGTCCCTCCGTTCTAATTTATGTGAACATGTTTCACTGGATCCAAGTTTAAGAAAAAAAAATTGTGATCCTAAATAAGTCAAAAATGGGTCTAGAGTATTTGTATGGTTATAAAAGCTTTTTACTAAGAGTAGAATTGGAAGTTTAAGCTAATTATTTTCCAAATGTAGAAAGGAGTCATCCTTTTTGGAACGGACCAAAAAGGAAATAGGTTCACATAAACTGGAATGGAAGGAGTATTTTTTCCACAAATATTGTATACGTTAGATCAATGCAACACAGAAAAAAATATTAAGAATTAATTTATTGATAGGGCGGAGCCCAGTGTCTCGGCGAACTCAATGACTTTGGTTCAAACCTTGTATTTACCTTGAATAATTTATTAATTATTTATAATTTAATAACTTAGAACTCATTAACTTAATATACTTAGAATTTCGAACCCACTGACTCTGAGTATAGAACGGGTTGAGTACAAGCTGTCTGTGATCTCGATCCTTACCTACAGCCATACCTCCTTCAATAACAATAATTAGGGATTATATATGGAAGACATGAAAAATGAGTAATTACAAGTTAAAATATATAAATTGGACATGGTTAGTATTATATTAGGTCTAAGGAGTCAACCAAGGGCATGGAGAACATGACTAAATCCCTGTTTTTTCCCCACCATCACTTAATTAGTACAAAAGTTCAACTTATTTAATATTCTTACACGTGAGTGAGATATCATATTAAGAAAGATGTCTGCTGTTTTGACTTCTAAGGATGTCTCGTGTAGGTATTTCTTGTTTGACTAGAGAGTCGAATAGTAACTAAGACATTAAACTTAGTTAATTTTCAAAATTATAGCCGTGAAATAGGAAGAAAAGCATATGGAAATTCCATCATTTTAGGGAGTTGCTTGCCGCATGGGGTTAAAATGGTACGTTGTTACTTTCCGTTTACTCCATGCATGCATGATATGTCTAACTCTTCTCTCGATGTTACAGAATTCTATACACAAATACCATAATTCTACCATATAAATCTAGTTTAACGAATATGCTGTCAATAATTGTACTTTACATAATATGCCAGTAAGCTAAGATATATATAACACGGTTATAGTGGCGAAGGTAGAATCAAATGAAGTAATATATATGTACAAATGGCTAAGAAACTTAGCTCAAAGTAATAATATGAAAGAGCAAATAGACAAGAATACAGAGAGAAAGAGAAGAGAGATTCTTATTTCTTTAAGTGTTGTCCAAGTGTGTACAATATCACTTTTCATCCTCTATTTATAGTATTACATGGAGGTATACAAAAGAATGCCATAAACATGACAAGATGATGTAGAAAGATAGAGATTATGGAGGTATATATGGGAGTTACAACCATAAGTATTGGAATAGTGAGAGTTATGGAGATAATAGAAAAGAGTAGTGGGTGTTATAGGAGTTATGAACATCCACCATATTCTAATATTTCATAACACAAATATAATATTTAATCTACATATACAATATTCTACAAAAAGTGTTCAACTAATCACATTTATTCCTCGATGGTTGCTAAATTTCCTTGAAGAGCTTATTCTATTCATTTTATTAGTTAAAATTAGAGAGATGTGTGAATGTGTCATCATTTAGATAATATCTATTTTGAGAGTCTCTCTATCTAAAGTTGCAATGTCACTGAAAATTGTACCCTTTCAGTTTCAATGTATGTGAATAGTTTAACTCAACATATAATTTAAGAAAAAAAAGATATTCAAAACTTGAGATATCAAAATTCTAAAGGGTAAGTTTTTGTAGCGATCATGATATTTGTGTGTCTATAAAAATTTCTATTAAAAACAGAATAAGCNTGAATAGTTTAACTCAACATATAATTTAAGAAAAAAAAGATATTCAAAACTTGAGATATCAAAAATCTAAAGGGTAAGTTTTTGTAGCATCATGATATTTGTGTGTCTATAAAAATTTCTATTAAAAACAGAATAAGAAAAATAAAAGTTTAATATTTTCATAAAAAGAAATGTAGCATTATTTTCTGAACGGACTAGTAAGTAATGTCCATAAAGTGAAACATATAGAGTAACATATAACAATTCAACTATACTAAAGAGTCAACGACAGTTAACTCTCTCTCTCTAAAGTTGCAATGTCACCTGCAACGGTAACAAATACAATTCAACTATTAAAACTAACAATTGCAATTCAGATAATAAATTACGGTTTAACGACAATATAATTAACATCACAAGTTTTATAAATAACATATCAAATAACTATAGTCACATTACTCTAATATTTAACAATCTTATAACGTCCAATTTCACAACCATAAATAATAAATATTACGTAATTTCTAACCATATTGAATATGATGTGGGTCTAAGCAGTGCGTAGTCAATTTTTTTTGCAAGCGGTGTACATTTAAATGAATGAACACATAAATAAATCGTTGTAAGAAGATCCTATAAATAAAAAGGCCAGTTAAATACAATAACGTAATTGTCATAAACATTCAAAAAGAAAAAACAAACAGGGATAAATATTTCAGAAAATAAAACAACAACAATAAATTCAGTAATTTCTCACAAGTGGGGTTTATGAAGGATAAGATGTACGTAATCTTATTCCTACCCCACGTAAAAGATGTTTTGAACGGCCAAAAAAAGAAAAGATAATTTCAATTTCTAAAGAAGAAAGTAATAAATAAATAAAGTTAAACCTCAGTCACTAGCAAGTAAAATGACAGTGCTTAGCAAGATTGATATATTGAGTCTTTTGCAAAAAGGAAAAAGAAGCCAAGCTACACGGTGGGGACTCTGATCCTGTCACCTATCTCATAATATGTACGGAGTAGTATCTTTCTCGTTGGACCAAAGGAACGTGTTCATGAAGTGGTGTCCTCTATTTATTATTATGTCGTTATCATTTTAATATGTATAATTTGTTAAATTTTTCGATGAAACACTAATACGTGGCATCGCTTCGTTTAATGTAAATTCGCCCCTAGGTCTAAGGTTTTCCTTTTTGGGGTAAAACTAGATCGGATTTGTCACGATCCATTTCTCCCTCCGTAAGTCGTCGTGACGGCACCTAGTCGCTACGACTAGGTAAGGCTAAATGATTTTGAAATAACAGAAATAAAGCAACAATTAACAACTAAACTTCAATAGATAATATATACTAATAAAAATGCCGCTCGTCGTGTACAAGAATACCAGCACTCGAATATAAACAGTATTCCCAAAACCTGGTAGTCACGAGTCACAAGCTCTAAGAAATTTGTCTAACTATCTTCTATACATTTGTATCTAAAAGAGATAAAGGAGGAAAACAACATAAGGGATAGAGGGGGACTCCGAGGATCTGTGGGCGCGGGCAGATGTACCTTGAAGCCTTCAGTAAGCTGCAGCGACTGCACTAATGATGAGGGGGGTAAGACGTACCTGGATCTGCACACGAAAAATATGTGCAGGAAAGGGCGTGAGAACAACAGATCAACAGGGGATCTCCCGAGATACCGTCTCGCAGTCCCAAACGTAAATGTGCAGGGGGATCTCCCGGAATACCGTTCCGTAGTCCCAAAGTAAATATACAAGACATGAGGGATCTCCTCAGAATACCGTTCCGTAGCCCCAAACTAAATATGCAGTACATGGAGGGATCTCCCGGAATACCGTTCCGTAATCCCAAAGTAAATATGCAAGACATGAGGGATCTCTTCAGAATACCGTTCCGTAGTCCCAAACTAAATGTGCAGTACATGGAGGGATCTCCCGGAATATTGTTCCGTAGTCCCAAAGCAAATATGCAGCCAAACAATGAAATTCAATAGTTACGTACGAAATCTTACAATTTAACCTAAGTACAAGTTAAGGTAAAAACAGGTAAAACCACTAATCATGCTGCACGTAGTTCAAGTAAACAGTTAAAGCAAGTAAGCATGCTTTCTTAGTCTAACATAATACTACACAAGCTAATAGGTTCAAATAAGAGGAAAGACAAAGTTACTACTTAGTGAAAATAGGGTTTTACAACAATATCCCGTGTATGTACTCGTCACCTCACGTACATCGCGCTCATTTATCAATAGTAGTACCAATCCTAAGGGGAGTTCCCCACACAAGGTTAGACAAGCCACTTACCTCGAACCTATCTCAAATCAACCCGGAATAATGCTCTTTCCACGAGTATCCGACTCTGAATGGACCAAAACTAGCCAAAACCAATAACATAACATTAATATAACTACAAGAAACCAAATCTAGCAAACGGAATCAAAATTAAAGTAAGAAATTAGAAAATCGCTCAAAAGCCTCCCCGGGCCCACACCTCTGAATCGTGTAAACTTACCAAATATGAACACCCATTAACTCACGAGTGCACTCGTACAAAAATTATCCAAATCTGATGCCTAAATCCTGCTCAAAACTCAGAAATTCGGTTGGGGAACTTTTCTCCAATTTTCCCAACTTTCTCACTCAAATTCCTTAATTAGATGAATAATACAACAATGGATTAATGAAATATAGCTAAAATCGAGTTAGGAATCATTACCCAATAGCTTCCTCTGAAAATCCTTCAAAAATTTGCCTAAATCCGAGCTCTGCAAGTCCTAAAATGAAAATGAGGCTCGAAATTTCCCCTTTTCTGCCTAGCGATTTCGCTTCTGCGAACCCAGAACCGCATCTGCTGTCCCGCATCTGCGGTCCCGCACCTGCGAAATTTCCATCGCAGGTGCGGATTTTATTTAAAGCTCGTCATCCACTTCTGCGATCAAAAGGCCGCACATATGGCCCTGCACATGCGGTTCCCCCACCGCAGGTAGGAAAACACCAAAAACCAGCAAACTTCAGAATTCTCTTAAGTCCAATTTTCACCCGTTAAGCACCCGAAACTCTCTCGAGGCTCCTGTACCTCAACCAAACATACCAACCGATCCTAAAACACCATACGAACTTAGTCTAGCCTTACAACCACATCACACAAAATCAAAAACACGAATTATACACGGATTCAAGCCTAATGAACTTTGAAAATTTTAAATTCTACAAATGACGTTGAAACATATCAAATCTCGTCTGAATGACCTCAAATTTTACACAAAAGTCAAAAATTAAACTACGAACCTACTACAACTTCTCGAAATCCAATCCGGACCCGATATCAAAATTTCCACTGCCGGCCAAAATCGCCAAAATTCCAACTTTCGCCAATTCAAGCCTAATTCTACTACGGACCTCCAAATCACATTCCAGATGCGTTTCTAAGTCCAAAATCTCCTAACGGAGCTAACAAAACCATTAATATTCGAACCCGAGGTCGTTACACACAAGTCGACATCCGGTCGACTTTTCCAACTTAAGCTTCCAATTAAGAGACTAAGTGTCTCAATTCACTCCGAAAACCAAACGAACCCTCCCGACAAGACACAATAGCAGAAATAGATACGGGGGAAGCAGTTAACAAGGAATCAGGGCTCTAACTCTCAAAACGATTGGCCGGGTCGTTACAGGATTTGGGGTAAGACCACCGAGAAAAAATGGAGGTTTTCTCTTCTTTTTTTTGTGGGTGGGGGGGTGGGGGGCATAGAGGGGGGTTAGTTACTTGCCGTTCGACTTTAGACCATATCCAACCCTTGCCTCCCTTTTCTCCTCCAAAATGCAGTATACTCCAAAATTGAGTAAAGTTACTCCAACCATTACTCCATTTTTTACTCAAAAAAAGAATATTCTAGTTTATATTCTTCTCTCTCTTTAATATTATATTATTATCTTTTATTTAAATTTTATTTATTATTTCTATTAAAGAAAATCTATCTTTTTTTCTTTTTTACATATTCATCACATGTAATTTAATATAAAATTATTTTAAACCATAAATTTTTAAATAATATAATTTGTAAGCAAAAATTATAGATTATATATACTAAAGAATAATTCAAATAAAAGTGAAATAATTGAGATACAAGATAATTCAATACATATTACATTATGGTAAAATTTATATTAAATATTATATGAAGATAATCCAATCAGAAAATAATCGGATTGTTGAGGCGATGAATAATGCAACCGAGGCAAAAAAGAAGAAGAAGTTTTGATTGTTCAAAAATAAAAACTAAGACTAAAAGAAATGAAAGAAGGAAATAAAGTTTAAATAATGGATGTGGATTCTATTGTCGATCCGACTAGCCATGAATTTATGCGATAAGAACAATTGTTTGCAATAAATTTTCAAGATATAAAAAATAAACTGCAATCACAAAATACGAGAAAAATATTTTTACTACTCAATTGTGAGTACAATTCTGTTTCTCCATTGATACTTCTCTCCTGATTATCTCCGTGATTCGAGGGCTGACGCAACATATTTCTCGAATGTAGGATGATGCAGATCTCCTAGTGATGTATTGATCTCCAACTTCTTGAACTATTTGATTGTCAAGAAGTATCCGACCATATTTTGATCCCTTTGTGAATATCCCAAGAGTTTATGAGATTTTTGAGACGCTCCTTCAAAGGAATATGTATCCCTTTATATAGGTGTGAGTTAGAGTTTCGGGTAAAGTAATCTCCAAGCAACCTTAATAGACCCTAGGATTTCAAAAGTCCTGTAGTATCTTTAATTTAGGATTTAGCTTGATCGTTAAAATTTTGACATCTGCAACAACAACGAATAATGTTTAAAAGAAGTCAACAATTTTCACAGTCACAACCACAACAATTCTCGGGCCCATTCACTGAATACTATAATAATTTTGGTGTATCTGGAAATGACATACCTCCCTACTAAGTTATTATGCTATTTAGCGTAGTTTCAATTTTTATGTATTTATGTTTAATGTATTTTCATTTAATGTATTTTCCATTTTCACTTTTCTATTTTAGCAACATCTAATAATTTATATTTGCACCAACCATTTTTTGAGATGATTATATATTTTTGGCACAATTATAACTTATAATAAAATTAACTTATAATTTTACATAAAAATAATAAATGCACAAAAATTAATTTATTAGCATTATATGCCATAAAAAGAGATAAATTAAAATATTTAAATGATAAAATAAGAATGAATAGTAATAAAGGAGATGAATAGTGTCACTCCAAATATCTCCCATTTTGGGAGCAAAAATGGGGAGCATTGAAGCTCCATTATGACAAAAAATGCCCCTATTATGGAGAATGGGGGAGGGTTGGAGATGCCCGTAGAAGGAGACCAAGTCCAATAGATTCTAAAATGGTTTGTCATTAGTATTTCCAATTATGAACAAACAGAGAGATTTGTTGTCACGACCCAAAATTCTAATTCAGGTCGCGATGGCGCCCAACCCGTGGTCGGGCAAGTCAACTCCTTGCTCTATTAGTGAAATTTCCTTATTTGCGAAAACATTTTCAACACTTGCCAAGTTTTAAGTTTAAACATTAAGTAAATGCGGATACAGTTTGACTGACTTGAACATAATTAACCATAAGGGATCATAACCCAATGTTTACAACCCAAAAATAAAGTATTTCTTATGTGTGTGCCAGGAACCAGTGTCACAAGTCTGCAGACATACTAATAGAATATAGCAAAAGATAAATAAAATGTCCTACTATCTGGAGAACTAGACAAGAATAAACAAAAGAAGACTCCGTAGCGCTGCTGAAGATCGTCAAGGGAATAAGCTCACCGTGAAGTCAAGTCCATATATAACTCAGGATCGAGCTCCGGTCTGATAATCAGATGCACCCGCCTCAGAACCTTTACAATTAAGTACAGAAGCGTAGCATGAGTACATAAATAAATATGTACTCAGTGAGTATCCCACCTAACCTCGAAGAAGTAGTGACGAGAGGTCGACGTGATACTTACTAGGGTCAAAATAATATAGTTAAATGAAGACAAGGCAGGAATAACAGTCATAAATAATCACAAAGACAGGAAACGTCAAGTATCAATTTATAATTACCTTTGCATGTCAGTTTCACTAGCATATAATTTACTAGACTTACCTTTTTCATATGAATCAACTGATACAAGTATCACAGAACTCCCAATCAATTAAATAATACACAGTATGTCAAAATCGTACGGCCGATACGTCGTGAAAATAAATGTGCACTACCGAAGGGTCGAACGGCTCGAACCATAGATGCATCTATTCTCCCCGCTAGCGAATCGAACATGCGACGCGGTCAATATAATACTAGGGTTACCCCGCTCGCGAATCATACATGCGACGCGGATTCCCGTATATATATATATATATATATATATATATATATATATATATATATATATATATATATATATACATATAATTAACAGGAAATTCCGAAAATGTAGCAAAGAACATACTAGCAGAAAAGGATTCAATAATGTCAACTTCGAAATATAACCTCCTAGGCCTTCACATGCGAAATTCAAGGATACTAGACTACCCAAATCACATGTAAGATCACAGATACGACACATAAAGCATGCTTGTGAATCCTAAACTACCCGGCAAGGCATAATAGTAGCTACGCATGGACTCTCGTCACTTTGTGCGTGCGTAGCCCCCGCAATCAAGTCATACAACTACTTATAAGAACCTATGGGGATAATTCTCCCTTACAATGTTAGAAAGGAGACTCACCTCGTGTCGAGCCTGCTTTTTGGGTCAAGAATGCGCCCGAAACTCCAAACTCGTCTCCCAAGAACTCGAAACTAGTCAAATGTTGCATAAATAAATTAATTTATACTCAAAAGCATGAAATTCCCCTATTTACTTAACTATTTTAACCTACTTTGAAATATCTCAAAATACACCCCCAGGCACACATGCTCGGATTCCGAAATTTTTTGAAGGAAACACTTACCCATAACCTAAGGATCATTAATATATGGGTTTTGTATGATTTCATAACTAGTTAGTGGGTAATTCCCTAAATTTCATAAAGCCCTAAGTTTCTACTCTAACCCTTGATTTATACTAATTTATGATGTTAATTTACCTAGGAATTCAAGTATTAAACTAACATTAGGGTAGAAATTACTTACCTTTCAGTAGCTAGGTCGTTTGCCCCTTTTTCAAGCTCCTAAGGTCACCAATGGAGGAAAGAAATAGTGGGAAATGGCTCATTCCCGTGTTTTTAAAAGAACCTCACTGCCTACAGGTCTTTCGCACCTGCGACTCAAAGACTGCACCTGCGGTCTCGCATATGCGAGATAAATCTCGCATCTGCGGAAAGGCAAGGGGGTCTGGGCTCACACCTGCGGAGAGGAGTTCGCACCTGCGGTTCCGCTTATGCGGAAGGCTATCCGTACCTGCAAAAATGGGCGAACTCACCTGGGGCCGCATCTGCGAGGCTGGGACCGCAGGAGCGGTCTCACACCTGCGACTGGTCCACCGCAGGTGCGGTCACACCAGATCTGGTGCACCATCAGCTATTTTTGCTGGTTTTTAGCCTCGCTCGATGTCCGAGCGGTATCTGGGCCAACCCGAGTCCCCGTCCAAATATACCAACAATTCCCAAATCATAATATGGACTTGCTCGAGTCTTCAGAACACCCAAAACAACGCTAAAACTAAAAATCACACCTTAAAATCCCTAGAATCAAACTTAAGAACTTTAAGTTCTTGAATTCGCTAACAATGCACCGAACCTACCTATACTACTCAGAATGATACCAAATTTTGCAAGCAAGTCATAAATGACATGACTGAACTATTCCCGGTCTCGGAATTCCGTTCGGACCTCGATAACACAAAATCACGTCCCAAACCTCAATTTGAACTTAAAGAAACTCTTATTTCATTAATAGGCGCCGAAACGCTCTCGGGTCATCCAAAACCCGTTCTGAACATACGCCCAAGTCCTAAATCATCATACAAAGCTATCGAAACCGTCGAAACTCGATTCCGAGGTCATTTACTAAATATGTTGACCGAAGTCAAACTTGGCCTTTAAGGCCAACCTTAAGGAACCAAGTGTTCTTATATTGTTGAACCAAGTCACTGCATGGTTTTAAAGATTGACAAATTCCTACCCAGTTGAACCAAGTCCATCAGGGCAAATATTATCAAACAGATCCATTGGCACAATAAGCATACATGCACATGAGATAAACATGATCTGTGAATTATCTATGAACTAAGAGGTTGTCTCCTAAAGCGAAAAGGTTGCAAAGTGATAAGAAGAAAGAGTTCGAATTCAACAAGGACAGAAACAATCGAGGAAGTTGAAATGAACACAAACTCTTCCACCAAGGAAGAGTTGCACTAGAACTGAACAACAACATCTCAACTACGAATTCTATAAATTGTTGAAGCGTTCCTGCTGAAGAATTGATCGCACAAAGACAGAAGTGAAACAAGAACTGAAAGAAAAATTACCAAAGCAATTTTGCAAGCAGAATCCTTGTGCGACACAAAAGCTACTTGAACCAACTAGAAGAACCAGTTCCATCTGTTATCTTTTGAGTCTAGTTGGTTTGTAGTAGGTGATTAAATATTGTATCTTTCAGCTTTATCTAGAAGCAATTGTAATAGGTACACACTGTTCAAGTTAGAGTTAACTTGAAGATTGTCGCAACTAGCTAGAGGCTAGTTTGCCACAAAAGGTTAGAGTTAATCCTTAGGTTTACAAAAGAGTTTATTTTGTAAATGCTGTTTGGCTCAGAGTTGTAGTGAAGAGTTTGGGAAAGTCCTACTGGGAAGTAGGTCGTGGTTTTTTCAACTTTTGAGCCAGGTATTTTTCACGTAAAATTGTTGTGTTCTTTAATTTCTGCAATTACTTTTCCACAAGCAGTAGAAGTTGGAACACCAAGAAGAACCAGGTTCTTCTATAGAGACTGCACTCGAAAATTGGACACCACACAAATCACCCCCCTCTTGTGTGGTATTGACGTATAAAACATCAATTGGTATCAGTGCAGGTTATCCTTGAAAACGGCTAACACCTTGGAAAATATCAAAATGAGTGCACCACTTGGAATATAGGAGGGTCAATCAACTGCAAGGCCACCACTCTTTAATGGCCAATATTACTCTTGGTGGAAGAACATGATGAAGGACCACTTGATTGGAGAAGACTATGAGCTTTGGGACATAGTCACTGATGGTCCTCTAGCCACCATGAAGAAGACTGCTGAAGGAGCAGATGTACCAAAAACTAGAGCTGACTGCACTGCTGAGGATCTGAAGAAATGGGAGAATAATGCCAAGACCAAAAAGTGTCTAGTGTGTGGACTAGGTCCAAACGAGTATAGAAGAATCCAAAGCTGCACCACTGCCAAAGAAATCTGGGATACCTTGCAAGTAGCCCATGAAGGAACACCTCAAGTGAAAAGATCAAGAGGTACTCTACTATACTCTTAGTATGAAAACTTTACTATGAAAGAAGGATAAACAATCCAAGATATGTACACGAGGTCCACAACTCTGACAATGAACTCAAGTCTCTTGGTAGAGTCATTCTTGAAGAGGACATGGTGGAGAAGATCCTGACAAGGGTCTTGCCAATTTCCTGGGAAACAAAATCACTGTTATCCAGGAATCCAAAAATATGGCAACCCTCAGATTGGACGAGCTTATTGGAAACCTTACTGCCTATGAACTCAGAAGGCATACAATGAAAATGGATGCTCCAAAGAAAGAAAGGAGTCTGAGAATCACTGAGGGAGCAGATTTGGAGGAATATGAGATGGCCATGATCACTAAGGAATTCAGAAACTTTCTCATAAGGAAAAAGGGCATCTCAAGAGGTGGAAACTATAACAAAGCTAAAGCTCCAGAAAGGCCAGTCAATGAGGGATGCTACAAGTGTGGAAAGACTGACTACCATATCAAGAATTGTCCTCAGTGGGAATTGGAATGGAAAAAAAAGGAGAGATTTGAAAGAAGGAACAGGAAGAAGGAACTGGTCCAACCCAAGAAAACCACAACAAAGGCTATGGTTGCTGCTTGGGGGGAAAGCTCAGATGAAGAATCGGAAGATGGTAAGAATGAAGAACATGAACTCATGGAAATTGGAGAATCCGATGAGGAATCATATGAAGAACCAGAGGTAAGTATCTCCCATTTCAAAAACAAAATAAAGTTCCTATTTAAAGAGAAACTCTCTGAGTTGCTACTGGATTTCATGGATGATTCTGAAGAAACAACCAAAGAGAAAGAACAACTCTCTAAATAATGTGCAATGCTAAAAGAAAAATGCATGAACCAGGAAATCAGAGTAAGTGAATCTAAAAAGTAAAACATTGTCCTGATGAACCAGGTTCATCCACTTGAAACTGAGATTCTAGCGCTAAAATCTGAAAAGTTAAAGTTAAAGCTAAGATCCAGTAAAAAGATTGTTGATCATTCTCATACCATGTTAGAAGAAAATATGGGAAAATTAAAAGATAAGATGTATACCAAGGATGAACAAATAAGTACACGTAAAGAAGAACTTGGTAAAGTCAAACATGAGTTAGATCGAACTTGTATATGGAATAAATCCTCTGATGCCTTGACATGGCTTCAAGAAAACCATAGTAGCAACCGGAGAGGACTTGGCTTTGGGAGTCAACTGCCCAAGTGGGATCCCAAAAGAAAGTCTCTCACTCTCCCTGAAAATAAAATTTGCACCCATTGTGGTAAGACTGGTCATTACAAAATTGGGTGTACTACAAAAGAGCAGGCCAGTCGAAGAAATGAGAGTTTTGTTAAAAAGAAAAACTGGTTACCAAATTGGGCAAGAAAAAGCTTAATTCATTCTTTCTCTCATAGAAAAGGACCCAAAATAGTTTGGGTTCTTAAGACTAACCCTTTATTTATTTTTGTAGGTTCAAGTGAGAGGAAGCAGCCAAATTTGGTACTTGGATAGTGGCTGCTCAAAACATATGACAGGGAACAAGGAACAGTTCCTTTCACTTGAAAACCTCAAATGAGGAAATGTCTCCTTTGGAAATGGAAAGAAAGGTGAAATTATAGGGGTTGGTAAGGTAGGTAAGGATGACACACGTTCCATTGAACATGTGTACTTGATAGATGGGTTGAAATATAGCTTGATCAGTGTGTCACAATTGTGTGACAGAGGTAACCTGGTTGCTTCCACTTCCACAAAATGTTTTGTGGTTAACCTGCTTACTGACAAGATTGTTTTGCAGGGAAAATAAATGAATAACATCTATGTCATAGACTTGTCCACACTGTCTGAAAATGAACTCACTTGCTTAAGTGTGTTGGACAGTGATCCCCTCCTTTGGCACAAAAGACTTGGTCACGCGAGTCTAAATCAGCTTAACAAATTAGTCTCTAAGGACTTAGTGGTAGGGCTTCCTAACATTAAGTTCAAGGAAGACAAAGTTTGTGAGGCATGTGCAAGGGGGAAGCAGGTAAGATCCTCATTCAAAAGCAAGAAAATGGTCAGTACCACCAGGACGTTGGAACTGGTTCATATGGACTTATGTGGTCCTATGAGAACTCTGAGCAGAGGTGGTAAGAAATATGTAATGGTGCTAGTTGATGATTACTCAAGGTTCACTTGGACCTTATTTCTGACATCTAAAGATGAAGCATTTGATATGTTCACTTCATTTGTTAGAAAAAAACTCAAAAACAATTAGGAAATCAACTAGCATCAATAAGATCTGATCATGGTACTGAATTTGAGAATTCAAAGTTTGCTGAGTTCTGTGATGAACATGGTATCAATCGCAACTTTTCTGCCCCTAGAACCCCACAACAAAATGGGGTTGTTGAAAGAAAGAACAAAACTCTTGAAGACATGGCTAGAACCATGCTTCTTTCTAGCAAACTACCCAAAACTTCTGGGCAGAAGCAATAAACACTGCATGCTACATATTAAATAGATGCATGACCAGGCCACTGGTAGAGAAAACTCCTTATGAATTACTTAAAGGGATAAATCCCAACATATCCCACCTTAGGGCTTTCGGGTGCAAGTGCTTTGTGCACAACAATGGAAAAAATTTCCTAGGTAAATTTGATCCCAGAAGTGATGAGGGAGTATTCTTGGTATATTCATCACATATCAAATCTTATAAAGTATATAATAAAAGAACTATGTGTGTAGAGGAGAGTGTGCATGTTGTGTTTGATGAAACTAACACTCTTTCTGAGAGACAGGAACCAGAAGACGAGGAGCTTGGACTGGTCAGAAGTAGTGAAGCAAATATGGAAGATGGAACATGTGATGGACTAGGTCCAACAACCCCAAGCAACATGACAGGGGGAATGCAACATCAAATTACTATGGACATTGGCCCTGATCCTATTCCACAACAACAAGACACCATGGGATCATCTAGGAGTGAACAATTGGTGCTCAAACCACACAGATATCAGAGTTATCACCCTCTTGAGAACATCATAACAAATTTGACATCAAGAATCAAAACAAGATCCTCTTTGAAAAATCTGTGTGCGTTTGATACTTTTCTATCCTTGATCGAACCAAAGAACATTCCTGAAGCCTTATAGGATGATGACTGGGTAAATACCATGCAAGAAGATCTGAATCAATTTGAAAGAAGTCAAGTATGGAACTTGGTACCCAAACCATTAGACTGATCAGTGATTGGCACAAAACGGGTCTTCAGGAACAAACTCGATGAGGATGGAACTGTTACAAGAAACAAGGCCAGAATGGTTGTCCAAGGATATAGTCAAGAAGAAAGAATTGACTATGATGAGACCTTTTCTCCTGTGGCAAGATTGGAGGCAATCAGACTTCTTATAGCATTTGCTGCATATATGAAATTCACTCTCCATCAGATGGATATAAAGAGTTCTTCCTCAATGGCTATCTAAAGAAAGAAGTATTTGTAAAACAACCTCCAGGTTTTGAAATCAAGGAGTCACCTGACCATGTATACAAACGAGGTAAAATTGACAGTACCTTGTTCATAAGGAAAAAGGTAAAGATCTTCTGGTTGTGCAAATATATGTGGATGATATCATATTTGGGGCGACCTCTGAAAAATTGAATAAGGAATTTGCTAAACTTATGGGGAGTGAGTTTGAGATGGGTATGATGGGTGAGCTAAACTTCTTTTTAGGCTTGCAAATCAAGCAAAACTCAAGTGGAACAATGATCCATCAACAAAAATATGTGAAGGAATTGCTCAAAAGATTTAAAATGGAATACTCAAAAGAAATTGACACCTCCATAGCCACAACCACAAAATTAGATGTGGATGAACCTGGTTCATCCGTTGATGAGAAGCTATACAGAGGGATGATTGGGTCTTTATTATATCTCACTGCCAGCAGACCTGATATTGTGTTTAGTGTAGGACATTGTGCTAGGTTTCAGGCAAATCCAAAGGAGTCCCATCTAACTGCAGTGAAGAGAATTCTGAGATATCTGAAAGGCACTACTGATTTATGCCTTTGGTATCCTAAAGGTAGTAATTTCGACCTTGTAGGATATGCTGATGCAGATTATGCAGGTTTCCTGGTTGACAGGAAAAGTACTTCAGGCATGACTCACTTTTTGGGCTCTTGCCTTGTGTCTTGGGCCACCAAGAAACAAAATTCAGTAGCCTTGTCTACTGCCGAGGCTGAATATGTGGCTGCAGCCTCATGCTATGCTCAGTTGCTATGGATCAAGAAACAACTCATGGACTTTGGTATAGAGGTTGGATGCATTCCTATTTTCTGTGACAACACTAGTGCAATTAGTATGATGAAGAACCCAGTTCATCATAAAAGAACTAAGCACATAGATGTTAGACACCAATTCCTAAGATATAACTATGACAAAGGAATGATCACAATCGAATTTTGTGCTACTGACAAATAAATTGCAGATATCTTTACTAAAACACTGAGTAGGGAGCATTTTGAGAGAAACCGGCTTGAATTAGGATGATTAAGATCACCTAATTCGAAAAACAAAAATGAAAAAAAAATGATTTTTTTTGGCTAGAAACACTAAAATAGATAATTAACCAGACTAATCATTGCTCAGTATCATGACTTTACTGCCATACTCTCTTTCCATGTATTAATATGATTCCCTGGTTGCTAATGATATTTTTCTATATTTGCAAATTGAGGCAAATTAAAGATTATAACACGATGGACCTGGTTCATCTGACTGACAAGGTACGTGCTCATCTCCATACACTTCTTGAATTAATTATAGTCACACGTGAGCATGACTCTATCTATATTTGGTTCATTTCCAATTCTCTGTACTTATCCTAAAATGAACCAGTTTCAAGAAGTCCCATCGTATCTTAATTAGCCTAGATTTAGGGATTCCTAACCGTCTAATCAATGACACTCCTACAGCGATTAGACTACCAATTGACTAATACATCTGCCCGTTGTACAATTAACGACCACATCTTTAAAAGACCATCATTACCTTCCCTCTTCAAAAGCATAACCGTCGAACCTAGTTAGTCATTCCTCTCAAACCAAAACTGATCAACTTTCTTCTCTTCCAAATTCTTCATAAAAATGTCTTCACCACCCCCTGCTTCATCTTCCTTCTACGCCCATGATTATGAGGACGATGATTTTAGTTCTAATTCTCCATCCGTATACAGTTCACATTCTCCAGGCAGATCTTCAACCCCCCCAAAACCCTCCAGTTCTTGAACCTACTCCTAAACCTACACCTAACCCTACTTCAACCCCAAGGCGCGTAGAGTGAAAGTTTTGGCCAGAAAATCAGTTGTTTCTGGTTCTCGTGCCAAGTTTCTGGAAGATATACTTCAAGCTAGCAAGGTCCAAGATTCTGAATCCTCCAGTGAATCCTTCAAATCCTCTAATGAGGATGAAGCACCAGGTTCATCTGACACTGAACAGGGAAATCTTGAAGTTGGGTCTGCAACTGGTATAGCTGAGAACAAATTTGTTTTGGTTGGGTTGATTGTGGATATAGAGGTGCTGGATAGGCGGAGAAAACTTGGTAAAACTATAAATCTTGAGAGAGAGGGATAAGGGAGCTCAGTAAGGGGATCTGGGAAGGACGGTGCCACTCTGGCTATTTGTGGCCCCTCTCCTGTGATTGATGAAGAAGGAGTCACAACTTTAGGGGGAAGCATTTATGGGGAAGCAGCAGCAGGTCTGGAGAGCCTACAATAATCAGTAGATGAACCTGGTTCATTTATTGAGGAGAAGTTGGCTGAGATGTTGGGGAAGTTGGGGGAGTCCTATAATCCCAAAAAGAAAGAACTCTTACGTCCAAGAAGGCTACTACCCCAGTTCTACCAAAGAAGAGGAAAGCTTCATTATCTGCTGATGCTCCTGCCCCAAAGATTCGAGCTACAAGAAGTATTGTCAGGCAAGGAGAAGAAGAATTGTAAAGAGCTCTACGAGAGAGCAAAAAGAAGAAGGATGTCAAGGGAAAGGCAAAAGTGGGAGGGCCTATTGAGGCAGTTACTATTGATGATGATGCGATGGACCTGGTCCATCATGAGGAGCAACCTGCTCCAGTTGTGGTTGAGACCCCTAAACCCAAGAAATCTAAGACTTCTTCCAAGAAGTCAGCATCTGTGTCTACCACACCCTCTACCATTGCAAAGAGGACCAGGTATGAGTAAAGAAAAGTCAAGATTACTGATGATGATGAATGGAGTGAAGGAGAAGAGGAAGAGTCTGGTGAAGAGACTGACAAGCTCACCATGTTTGGCAATCGTACTATCTTGAAGGGAAAGCTGGTTAGAGACCTTGAGGAATCAGGAATGATTTTTGTGATGGATACCCTAGACGTGCAAGGGTGGAAGGACATGGTTCTTCACCTGGAAGGAAGGCTGGCTAGAAATGAGTTGGTTGAATTTTTGGCCAGCGCAGTTGTCAAGGATGGCAGGGTAACTACCAGGGTTCATGGAGCTGAAATCTCATTTGATGCAAAGTATTTGGGGGAGATACTGAATATCCCTACTGAGGGTTATGATGACTATACAAGGCAAAAATGGCCTAATATTGATGGTATGTCCTCAACTCTAAACATCACAAGGTTTTTCTGTGAGAATGATCAAGAACCTGAGCCTAGGGCAGTATTCAAGAGCGAGATGCGACCTCAGCACAAACTGTTCTTTGAGTTTGTGATCAAGTTTCTGCTGCCAAGACAAGAGCGAAGGCACATTTCCAGCTACATGGACCTCACGCTTATGGAATGCTTGTACGGGGTAAGCAGATCAATTGGCCTGCTTTCATCATCCAACTCTTGGACAAAGTTGTGAAATAGAGCCAAGGCGCATGCTATACCATATGGATTTATTCTGACTGTTGTGGTTGCCCACTTCAAGGTTCCTGTGAAGAAAGGTGAGATGGCTACTGCTAAGGACTATTTTGGGAAGAATACACTACTGACCTGTGACTACATTGTAAATATTCCTGAGGATGAACCTGGTTCATCTAGGAAAATACCTGTTAATAGCAAGGTCAGGTCACTTGTGTAGGAAGAAGAGATAAAGGATGCGGAAATCCTTCGATTGAAATCTCACCTTATTGAGGTTGAAGCTGAGGCGGGATGCTCTCAGAACTGAATTAACCAAAGAGAAGGTGAAGAATGAGGGTGTTCTTCAACAAATGCTCTCCCTTATTCAAGCCAAGACCACAACCTCATCTGCCCCTTCCTAGCCTTAGGAGTCCAGTGCCACCAAAACCCCTTCAATGCCCAGTTTGGGATTTTATCTTGTTATGTTTTTTTTGTTGTTCTGCTCATGGTTGCGACTGTTTTTAATTAATTTTGTGTATGGTGCTTGATCTATGATCTAATCAATGAATTTGATTTTTGGTTATTGATTTTGTCTCAGTTTCTTAAATAACTTACATTTGATTGGTTTCTTTTGATGATTAATCATGCTTTGCACCTGCAGTTACCTCAATGGCCATGAGTAATTGTTAATAACTATGGTAAGTTTATCATTTTGCAACTTTTCAATGAGGCCAAAAGGGGGAAGATATGTGCTTCAAAGATTTTTGTGATATTTTATAACCTAATGAACCTGGTCTCTCTATGATAAATGCTTAAAAACTTTACAAAGTGTCTAGGTTGAATTGAAGTATGTACAGGGCTGAGCACAGAGTTTGCCATCATCAAAAAGGGGAAATTTTTTGAACCATGTCACTGCATAGTTTTGAAGATTGACAAATGCCTACCCAGTTGAACCAGGTCCATCAGGGAAAACATTATCAAACAGATCCATTGGCACAAGAAGCGTACATGCACAGGAGATAAACATGATATGTGAATTATCCACGAACTAAGAGGTTGTCTCCTAAACCGAAAATGTTGCAAAGTGATAAGAAGAAAGAGTTCGAATTCAGCAAGGACAGAAACAATCGAGGAAGTTGATATGAACACAAACTCTTCCACCAAGGAAGAGTTGCACTAGAACTGAACAACGACATCTCAACTACGGATTCTATAAATTGTTGAAGCATTCCGGCTAAAGAATTGATCGCACAAAGACAAAAGTGAAACAAGAACTGAAAGAAAAATTACCAAAGCAATTTTGCAAGCAGAATCCTTGTGCGACACAAAAGCTACTTGAACCAGCTAGAAGAACCATTTCCATCTATTATCTTTTGAGTCTAGTTGGTTTGTAGTAGGTGATTAAATATTGTATCTTTCAGCTTTATCTAGAAGCAATTGTAATAGGTACACACTGTTCAAGTTAGAGTTAACTTGAAGATTGTCGCAATTAGCTAGAGGCTAGTTTGCCACAAAGGGTTAGAGTTAATCCTTAGGTTTACAAAAGAGTTTATTTTGTAAATGCTGTTTGGTTCAGAGTTGTAGTGAAGAGTTTGGGAAAATCCTACTGGGAAGTAGGTCGTGTCTTTTTCACCTTTTGAGCTAGGTGTTTTCCACGTAAAATTGTTGTGTTCTTTAATTTCTGCAATTACTTTTCCGCAAACAGTAGAAGTTGGAGCACCAAGAAGAACCAGGTTCTTCTACAAAGACTGCACTCGAAAATTGGACACTACACAAATCACCCCCGTTCTTGTGTGGTATTGACGTATAAAACATCATATACCATTCCAAACTCTTCCAAATCCCGAACCACTGCCCCTGCAAGTCATAACTCAGTAAAAGAAACTACGGGAAGTCTCATTTAGGGGAACGGGGTTCTGAAACACAAAACGACCAATCGGGTTGTTACATTCTCCACCTCTTAAACAAACGTTCATCCTCGAACGGGTCTAGAATCATACCTGAAGTGCTGAATAAGTGTGGATATCTGCTCCGCATATCCTCCTCGGACTCCCAAGTCGCCTCATCGACTGGTTGGCCCCTCCACCGGACCTTTATGGAAGAAACTCTCTTGGACCTCAACTGGCAATCCTGTCTATCAATAATAGCAACTGGCTCCTCCTCCTAGCCCAACCTTCATCAAACTGAATGGTGCTGAAATCAACCATGTGAGAGAAGTCGGCGTGGTACCTCCGGAGCATGGATACATGAGAGTCCGGATGGACTCCTGATAAACTGGGAGGTAAAGCAAGCTCATAAGCAACCTCTCCAACCCGCCTCAACACCTCGAAGGGACCTATAAACCTCGGGCTCAGCTTGCCCCTCTTCCCAAACCTCATAATACCCTTCATCGGTGAGACCTTCAATAGAACCTTCTCTCCCTCCATAAAAGATACATCACACGCCTTCTGATCCGCGTAACTCTTCTGTCTGGACTGTGCTGTGTGACGCCTCTCCTAAATTAACTTCACTTTCTCCAAAGCATCCTTTACCAGGTCGATGCCATATAACTTAGCCTCGCCAGGCTCAAACCACCCGATAGAAGAACGACATCACCGGCCATACAAGGCCTCAATGGAACCATCTCGATGCTGGACTGGTAACTATTATTGTAAGAAAACTCGGCCAAAGGCAAGAACTGGTCCCACTGACCTCCGAAGTCAATCACACATGCCCTGAGCAAGTCCTTCAATATCTGAACTGTCCGCTCCAACTGCCCGTCGGTCTGGGGGTGAAATGTTGTGTTGAGCTCTACTCGGGTGCCCATCTCACTGTGCAATGCTCTCTAGAAGTGCGAGGTAAACTGAGGACCTCGATATGATATAATGGACACAGGCACACCATGCAACCAGACTATCTCCCGAATGTAGATCTAGGCCAACCTCTCAGAAATATCAGTAGTAGCTACTGGAATGAAATGCGCCGATTTGGTTAACCTGTCCACAATGACCCAAACCGCGTCGACCTTCCGCAAAGTCCGAGGCAACCCAACTATGAAGTCCATAGTGATGCGCTCCCATTTTCACTTAGGTATGGGCATCTGCTGAAGTAGGCCTCCTGGCCTCTGGTGCTCATACTTGACCTATTGGCAGTTAAGACATCTAGCCACATACTCCACTATGTCCTTCTTCATACGCCTCCACCAGAAATGCTGCTTCAAGTCACGATACATCTTCGTAGCACCAGGATGAACAGAATACCGTGAACTGTGGGCCTCCTCTAGAATCCTCTCCCTCAGGCCATCAACATTGGGAACACACAAACGGCCCTGAAGCCTCAGAACACCATCCTCGCCAATTGTAACCTCCTTGGCACCATCCTGAACCACTGTCTCCCGTAGCTCTGCCAAGCACGGATCATCGAACTGCCGGGCCCCAATCTCCCTCAATAACGAAGACCGAGCAACCACATGTGCCAAAACTCGGTGGGGCTCTTAAAGGTCCAATATCACCAGGCGATTAGCCAAGGACTAAATGTCCTAAGCTAGAGGCCTCTCGTTTGCTGCAATATAAGCCAAACTACCCATACTCTCTGCCTTCCTGCTCAAGGCATCTGCTACCACATTTGCCTTTCCCGGATGATAGAGAATGGTGATATCATAATCCTTCAGCAACTCAAGCCACATGCGCTGCCTCAAATTAAAATCCATCTGCTTGAACAAGTGCTGCAAGCTGCGGTGATCTGTATAAACCTCACAAGACACCCCATACAAGTAGTGCCTCCAAATCTTAAGAGCATGAAAAATTGTCACCAACTCCAGATCGTGCACAGGGTAATTTTTCTCATGAACCTTCAGCTGGCGCAAAGAATAAGCAATAACTCTCCCCTCCTGCATCAACACACATCCCAAACCAACGCGTGAAACGTCGCAATATACTGTATACATCCCAGAACCAGAAGGCAATACTAGAACTGGTGCTGAGGTCAACGCTGTCTTGAGCTTCTGAAAGCTCACCTTACACTCGTCGGACCATCGTAACGGGGCATTCTTTTGAGTCAATCTAGTCACTGGGGCTGCAATGGATGAAAAGCCCTCCACAAATCGGTGATAATAATTGCTAGACCTAAGAAAGTCCTGATCTCTGAAGCTGAAGTAGAACGTGGCCAACTCTGGACTGCCTCAATCTTCTTAGGATAAACCTTGATACCCTCCCCGGATACCACATGTCCCAAGAATTCCAAGAAATCCAACCAGAACTCACACTTGGAGAACTTAGCATATAACTTCTGTTCTCGCAAAGTCTGGAGCACAACTCTCAAATGTTGCTCGTGCTCCCCTAGGCTACGTGAGTAAATCAGAATGTCATCAATGAAGACAATGACAAAAGAATCAATATACGGCCTGAACACCATGTTCATAAAGTCCATAAATGCTGCTGGGGCATTAGTCAAGCCAAAGGATATCACCAGGAACTCATAATGGTCGTATCTCATACGGAAAGCAGTCTTCGGAACATCTGAGTCCCGAATCCTCAGCTAGTGGTACCCCGATCTCAAGTCGATCTTAGAAAACACCCGAGCACCCTGCATCTGATCAAACAAATCATTGATACATGGCAATGGGTACTTATTCTTAATGGTGACCTTGTTCAGCTGACGGTAGTCGATACACATCCGCATAGACCCATCCTTCTTCTTCACAAACAACACTGGAGCACCCCAAGGCGATACACTCGGCCTGATAAACCCCTTAGCCAAAAACTCTTCAAGATGCTCCTTAAATTCCTTCAACTCTTTCGGAGCCATACGGTACGGAGGAATAGAGATAGACTGGGTGCCTGGAGCTAAATCAATTCAGAAATCAATATCCCGATCCGGAGGCATGCTTGGAAGGTCTGAAGGAAATACATCATCAAACTCTCAAACCACTGGCACCGAATCAAACGTCGGAGACTCGGCGGTGGTGTCCCGCACATAAGCAAGATAGGACATGAAACCCCTCTCGACCATATGTCGAGCCTTCAGGAAGGAAATAACCTGACTGGCTGCACTAACTGAGGAATCTCTCCACTCCAGCCTAGGCAGCTCGGGCATGGCTAGAGTAACCGTCTTGGCATGGCAATCTAGAACGTCATGATAAGGATATAACCAATCCATTCCTAGAATAACATCGAAATCAACCATGTCGAGAAATAGGAGGTCTACTCTGGTCTCGAACCCACAGAATATAACCACACAGGACCGATAAATTCGGTCTACCACCACAGAATCACCTACAGGAGTGGACACATAAATAGGAGTACCCAAGGACTCACGAGGAGTATCCAGGAAACGAGAAAATAAGGCTGATACACATGAATAAGTGGATCCTGGATCAAATAACACTGATGCCTCTCTACCACATACTGAAATAATACCTGTGATCACGGCTTTTGAGGCCACTGCATCTGATCTGGCCGGAATAACATAGAATCTAGCTAGAGCACCGGACGACTGACCTCCGCCGGAATGAACAGGAGCTGACTGAACTCCCCCTGTCTGGCCTCCACCTCTAGGACGACCCCTGCCAGCCTGCCCTCCACCTCTGGGTGGCCGGACCGCTGGTTCTGAACTCATAGGCTGGTAACCCTGATGTACTGCCTTGCCCCAAAACCTGGGACAAGTCCTCCTGATATGGCCTGGATCCCTGCACTCATAACATCCCCTTGGTACCATGGACTGCTGCCCTGAAGAAGAAGAACCCTGGATAGCTGGGGGACGGTGAGAACTCTCTGGCATATCACTGAAGTAAGTACTAGAAGATTCCTGATGACCGGAATACCCATCGGAGGAACCCTGAATGGCAGGTGGGCAGTAAGAACTCTCCGGCATGGCGCTGAAACACTACAAGAAAAATTGCTTTTAGTGGCCATTATTTAGTGACAATAAACAAATTACCGGTAATTTATATCCTTAACTCAAAAAGTAGCGGCAATTAGATATTAGCCTGGAATTTATACCTTTTCACTGGCAATTAAATAGAATGGCCACCAAATACGGTGCTCCCAATAATTAAATTCCAACTTTTCCTAATTTTATCTTCCCTCCAACCTTTTATTTGTTCCCTCCCTCTCCCATTCCCTCCTTGTAACTTAGATTAGTAACCCAAATCAAACTATTTCCCAACTGAAGAATATCCAATCGTCGGCAGCGCCAACTCCCACCACCAACACTAGGTAATCAGACTCATCTTTCATATATATATATATATATATATATATATATATATTCTCCATCTGCTTCACCTTTTCTTCGTTGTTTATGACTCTCTTTGTATCTCTAGAATATGAACCTCTTAACTCTCAACCTTGTCTTTCGTCAGTTTTCGCCGTTGTCCGCATTGCTACATACTCAAGCCTTAGGTTTTCTTTGTTTCTATTAAATTTTCTAATTTAGTTTTTCAGGTATTTTCTCTGATTTCTACTTTTAGAACCTTTTATTATGCGTCTAGCGATCTGCATAAAATTTTCAATTTCTTTGGTAATTTCTGTAATAGAAGAACCACTCTAGTAAGCACATAGGTGTATTTTATGTCGTTAAGATTGATTATTCAGCATATCCCAGTGTCTTTGATTAATTTAGTGGAGTGAGAGTTAGAATATTGTGCTATTTTTCTATAAAGAAGATCTACAACTACGCCTCAGTCCCAAACTAGTTAAAATAAAAATCCTATTTGTGTAATAAGTGAGAGACTACTGATTATTGATCATTTGGTAGCAATATTTATTTTGTGGCATGTACAAATTTAAATTTTAACTGATTTATGGTTTAGGGATATACGATGTCAATGTCTACTATGAGAATGGTGAAGATTGATGATATGATTCATTTTGGCTTGTTGAAATATTGATTCATAGTCATTTTGATCAATTAGTTGGAACTGTCAGTTCCCTATTTTTGTCATTTTATTTATTAGGTGTGATAGCTTGTTGAGCTTCTAGCTGGTTAGTTAGTTTGTGCAAAATGAAATTAACTTATTGTGTTTTTTTACTAATAAATAAACTTATTGTGTTGCTTTCTTGTAGAGGTAACTATAGCCTAATTATGTTCCGTCACCATGATTCTGGTTTCTGAATAAATAGTAAAGTTAAAATAACAGAAAATCACATATATTTTGCTCAATTATAACTGTTATATACTTATAGTAGTTGTTTAAAATGGGTAAACACAAATATAAAATCTTGGTATGAAATAAAATCTGTTATACTTTGATATTAGCAGTGGAAAACATTCACTAATATTAGCATCATAACCTTAGAGAAGAATTTATGTGGTTGATTTTTACTTGAAGATCATATGAGATATCTACTAGATGAGGAGAATCTTTACACTGATAATTAATGGAGAACACATTATGTATGGTGTTGAATCAGTACTACAAATTTGGACTCTCCATACCATTTGCTTCTAGAAGAGTGGAGATATATGTCTAACTATATCTAATACCATAACTAGGATAAGTCGTAGTGTGTAGTTTATGACTTCAACTCATGTTTTTCTTAGTTTAATCTATCTGTTCAACATGTAAAAATTTATTAGGCTCATGATACCAATAATGGTCATGAACGAGTACCACAAGCGTCATGGATGTTTTTTAAATGGTAATATTGCTGAAATTACTCTATCTTCTCATGATATTGTGCTTGTATTATAATATGTTAACATATTACTCATTTTTTGAATTATGCTCAATAAGTTGTGGATGGCGTTGTTCATCAGTTTATTTGTTTATCGAGTCACCAATGCAATTTAAATTTGTGATCTAACAGCTTTGCACCAATTGCATCTAATGGTGACAAAAGTTTTATTTTATTTGATTTGTTCCTATGTGTTGATAACTTATGTATCTGTGTAACCGATACCTATTTTCTCTTCTTGGATGTTGATAGAGATTTTAACTAATATTATTTTAGAGATGTCTAATGGTGAGATGTGCTTCTTAGATAGAATAATTGTTATGAACCGGTTGAAAGTTTGGTGATTCTGCCAAATTTTTAAGAATTTGAAGAGTTAGTAAAATTTTGAGTTTGACAAATTTCAAAGTTATTAGATATAGAGGTGTAGTTATTTCATTAAGTTTCATCTTTTAACATTCACCTATTTTACTGTTTCAGGTCTTACCTTATGATGTTTGAAATTGTAGCGCATGAAGATTTCAATATGATGAAGAGTTGCAAGAAGTGTTTGAGGGCTGTGTATCTGGAAATTTGTTGTTGCTAATTTTCAATAGGAGTAGTTACGATGCCATTAGCCACTTAGTTTTAAAATGCATTTTCATCCTTTGGTTTGCTGATATATTTGTATTATGAATTAGTGCCTACTTTTGTCAGATTTTATAAAATATATGTTATATTTTATGATATTAATATATTATATTTTACTAGCATTTGCCATTATAATTGTATTATGTATAATTAGTACTGGCTGTTGTACCTTTCTTATCGTCTTAGTTGGATTTATCAGCGATAAAATGGACTATAAACGAGCAAAAAAAGACATTTTCAATGAATTTAGCGGCCACTATAATTGCCGCTAAACAATAACCATTAAAGCAGGTAACGTTTAGCGATAATTTTGATTGGATTTAGCGGCAATAAAAATAGACTTTAAAGGGTAGACTAGGCCATTTTGGGAATGGATTTAGTAGCTATTCTTATTGCCGCTAATTAGTTGTCGTTAAAGCTTATGGCTTTTAGCGGCAAGAAAAGCTACCTTTACCAGCACTTTTCTAAATGGCCGCTATAACCTTTAGTGACCCCAGTTTCAACGACCACAACTTATTGGCTGGTATATGTTTTAGCGGCAATAACAATTGCCACTAAAGGCATTTTTAATTGCCGCCAAACGTTCTTTTTGTAGTAGTGAAATAAGGCCTCACTGGAACACCACAAGGGGATGGTGAGGGTGCTGAATATGGGGCCTGCTGGGCTGGCCCCTGCCGATTTGACCTCTGCCCCTAGCCAGAGCGCCTATGAAATCCCCGAAAAATCTGGCTCTCTTATCCTGCTGCCCCTGCTCTCTGATCCTCGACCGATAACCCTCGATCCTGCGAGCAATCTCTACCACAAGCTAATAAGGAGTCCCCATCTGCACCTCTCGGGCCATGTTGGACCTAATGCTTAGATGTAACCCAACTACAAACCTTCGCACTCTCTCAGCATCAGTAGGAAGTATCATGTGCGTGACGAGAAAGCTCAGAAAACCTAGACTCGTAGTCTGTCACCGAAATCTGACCCTGCTCCAGCTGCTCAAGCTGATACCGCAGCTCTTCCCTCTCAGAGAGTGGAATGTATCTGTCCAGGAACATCTGGGTAAACTGCTCCCAGGTGATAGGAGGAGAACCTGCCGGTCTGCTAAGAATATATGACTGCCACCATCTGGGGGCCATGCCCTCTAACTGGAAAGTAGTGAAGTCAACTCCATGGGACTCCAATATCCTCATGTTGTGCAGTCTGTCCCTGCACCTATAATGAAGTCCTGGGCATCCTCGCCTCGCTCACCTCCGAAGACAGGAGGGTGTAATCTGGTCCATCTATCCAACAACATCTGTGGGTCGCCGTCCGCAGCTGGTCTGGGCTCAGGTGCTGCTGCTACAAGCTGGGCCCCGCCCACGGGCAGTGTACCTGGGGTTTGATATACAGCTGTTGTATGACCTGCGGCCTGGGCAGTAGGGGTATGGGCTCCCCCTCCTGCCTGAGATGTGGCAGGATCCTCTGGAAATAAACCAGCCCGAGTCATAGTATCCATGAACCGCATCATACGTCCCATGACCTCCTGGAATCCCGGCGCCGTCATGAAATCTAATGGGGCAGGATCTGCTGCGGGTGCCACGCCCTGCTCCTCTGTGATAGGATCCCCTGCCGGATCCCCTGGGTGTGCCACTGGTACAGCTTTGGGACGCCTTCGTCCCTACCTCGGGTCGGTGCCCTCCCCTGGCCTGTCCCACAGCCTCGGATGTTGGGGGTAGCGGCATATCCCGGGTCTGGAACGTTGGCTGCGCACGTCCTCACCATCTGTGAGAGAATAGAAGAGTGAGATTTAGTATACCATCGACTGCACGATAGAAGATGAATAAAGAGACGTTTCCTAACACCCTATAGCCTCCTGAAGATAAGTACAAACGTCTCCGTACCGATCCGCACGACTCTAATGGGTTTGCCCGTGACTCGTGAGACCTACGTGAACCTAGAGCTCTGATACCATGTTGTCATGACCCAAAATCCTAATTCGGGTCGCGATGGTGCCCAACCCATGGTCAGGCAAGCCAACTCTTGCTCTATTAGTGAAATTTTCTTATTTGCAAAAATATTTTTAACACTTGCCAAGTTTTAAGTTTAAACATTAAGTAAATGCGGATAAATTTTGACTGACTTGAACAGAATTAACCATAAGGGATCATAACCCTATGTTTAAAACCCAAAAATAAAGTATTTACTACGTGTGTGCTAGGAACCAGTGTCACAAGTCTGCATGCATACTAATAGAGTATAGCAAAAGATAAATAAAATGTCCTACTGTCTGGAGAACTAGACAGGAATAAACAAAAGAAGACTCCGTAGCGCTGCTGAAGATCGTCAAGGGAAGCAACTCACCGTGAAGTCAAGTCCAGATATAACTCAGGATCGAGCTCCGGTCTAATAACCAGATGCACCCGCCTCAGAACCTGTACAATTAAGTACAGAAGCGTAGCATGAGTACATAAACAAATATGTACCCAGTGAGTATCCCGCCTAACCTCGAAGAAGTAGTGACGAGAGGTCGACGTGATACTTACTAGGGTCAAAATCATATAGTTAAATGAAGACTAGGCAGGAATAACAGTCATAAATAATCACAAAGACAGGAAACGTCAAGTATCAATTTATAATTACCTTTGCATGTCAGTTTCACTAGCATATAATTTACTAGATTTACTTTTTTCATATAAATCAACTGATACAAGTATCACAGAACTCCCAGTCAATTAAATAACATACAGTATGCCGAAATCGTACGGCCGATACGTCGTGAAAATAAATGTGCATTGCCGAAGGGTCGAACGACTCGAACCATAGATGCATCTATTCTCCCCGCTCGTGAATCGAACATACGACGCGGTCAACATAATACTAGGGTTACCCCGCTCGCGAATCATACATGCGACGCGGGTTCCCGTATATATATACATATAATTAACAGGAAATTTCGGAAATGTAGCGGAGAACATACTAGCAGAAAAGGATTCAATAATGTAAACTTCGAAATATAACCTCCTAGGCCTTCACATGCGAAATTCAAGGATACTAGACTACCTAAATCACATGTAAGATCACAGATACGACACATAAAGCATGCTTGTGAATCCTAAACTATCCGACAAGGCATAATAGTAGCTACGCATGGACTCTCGCACTTCGTGCGTGCGTAGCCCCCGCAATCAAGTCATACAACTACTTATAAGCACCTATGGAAACATTCCCCCTTACAAGGTTAGAAAAGAGACTCATCTCGTGTCGAGCCTGCTTTCCGGGTCAAGAATGACCCAGACTCGTCTCCCAAGGACTCGAAACTAGTCAAATGTTGCATAAATAAATTAATTTATACTCAAAAGCATGAAATTCCCCTATTTACTTAACTATTTTAACCTACTTTGAAATATCTCAAAATACACCCCCGGGCACAGATGCTCGAATTCCGGAAATTTTCGAGGGAAACACTTACCCATAACCTAAGGATCATTAATATATGTTTTTTGTATGATTTCATAACTAGTTAGTGGGTAATTCCCTAATTTCATAAAGCCCTAGGTTTTTACTAACCCTTGATTTATACTAACTTAGGATGTTAATTTACCTAGGAATTCAAGTATTAAACTAACATTAGGGTAGAAATTACTTACCTTTTAGTAGCTAGGTCGTTTTCCCCTTTCAAGCTCCTAAGGTTGCCAATGGAGGAAAGAAATGGTGGAAAATGGCTCATTCCCATGTTTTTAACAGAGCCTCACTGCCTACGGGTCTTTCGCACCTGCGGCTTGAGGACCGCACCTGCGGTCTCGCATCTACGCGATAAATCTCGCATCTGCGGAAAGGGCATGGGGGTATTGGCTCGCACCTACGGCTCCGCTTCTGCGGAAGGCTATCCGCACCTGCGAAAATGGGAAAACTCACCTGGGGCCGCATTTGCGAGGCTGGGACCGCAGGAGCGGTCTCGCACCTGCGACTGGGCCACTGCAGGTGCGGCGCACCAGATCTGGTACACCAACACCTATTTTTGCTGGTTTTTTGCCTCGCTCGATGTCCGAGCGGCATCTGAGCCCACCCGAGCCCCCGTCCAAATATACCAACAAGTCCCAAATCATAATACGGACTTGCTCGAGCCTTCGGAACACCCAAAACAACACTAAAACTAAAAATCACACCTCAAAACCCCTAGAATCAAACTTAAAAACTTTAAGTTCTTGAATTCATTAACAATGCACCGAACCTACTTATACTACTCGGAATGACACCAAATTTTTCAAGCAAGTCATAAATGACATGGCGAAACTATTCCTGGTCTCGGAATTCCGTTCGGACGGCGATAACACAAAATCACGTCCCAAACCTCAATTTGAACTTAAAGAAACTCTTATTTCATTATTGGGCGCCGAAACACTCCCGGGTCATCCAAAACCCATTCCGAACATACGCCCAAGTCCGAAATCATCATACGAAGCTGCCAGAACCGTCGAAACTAGATTCCGAGGTGGTTAACTAAAAATGTTGACCGAAGTCAAACTTGCCCTTTAAGGCCAACCTTAAGGAACCAAGTGTTCCTATACCATTCCAAACTCTTCCAAATACCGAACCACCCGCTACCAAAAGTCATAACTCAGTAAAAGAAACTACCGGAAGTCTCATTTAGGGAAACGGGGTCCTAAAATACAAAAGGACCGGTCGGGTCATTACATTTGTGATCAACGATACAATGATCTACCGTTACATTTTGTTTCAACTTCAACGATTTGTTTATTCATTCATGTTAAGAAACTAAGATCAATGTAATATGATAAAACAAGAAATGTGGAGAGAAAGAGAGAACTATCTTATTTCTTTCAAGTGTGTACAATGTGATGCCCAAACCCTCTATTTATAGAATGACATTAAGGTGATACAAATGGATGTCATGAACATGGTATTAACTATTGAGATCATGGGGGAAGATCATGGAGGGGGTTATGGAGGTATGAGAGTTACAACAATAATTGTATGAAGTATTGGGAGGTTAATGGAGAATAGTACTGGAGTAACTTCTTTAGGAGTTATAGACATCCACTACATAATATAATATTTCATAACACTCCTCATTGGATGTCTATAGATAATGTGCCTCGTTAAAACCTTATTAGTAAAGATCCTGTGGAAAAAAATCCAAGTGAAGGAAAAAGAGTACATATATCATGTAATACGCATTGTCTGCTGCCTCGTTAAAAACCTTGCCAGGAAATCCCATTGGGACAAAATCTGTGCGAAGGGAAAAAGAGTACAACGCGTATCTGCCTCACCCTGATGAAAAAATCACTTTATTTCTTGAAGACCATACATTTCAATCTTGTATTTCAACTTCTCAAACATTGAGGTTAGCAATGCCTTAGTGAACATATCAGCGAAATTATCACAAGACCGAATTTGTTGAATATCAATTTCACCATTCTGTTGAAGACCGTACGTCTGAAAAAGAACTGTGGTGAAATTTGCTTTATTATGTCTCCTTCGATATATCCTTCTTTCAATTAAGCTATGCAAACAACACCATCTTCAATATTATTGGAATCTTCTCTTCAAAGAAAAGTCACACGTCTGTTGTGTGTTGAGTCACTTGCTTATCTTGGAATGACTTGAATAAGGATCAACAATTAACTGCCTTGTAGAATAATAATATGGCAACCCTTACATGCAAATAGATTGTTTTAAGAACAAACTTCAGAAAAATGTTTGCATTTGTATAACCAACAAAATCTTAGCAGTATTTGATAGAATAAGAAAACCTATATCAAGGATTTCCTTTGAAATATAACACTAATATGTATTTCAATATATCCACATAGGAGTAAAACTATATCTCGCTAGAATATTATTGTACTTATGTTTCTAGCAAGATACAACAGTGCACCAATTGCACTAGACAAAAAAACGAATCACGTACACCATGATTGGTCTAATCCACATAAGGATTTGATGAAGATTTATTTAATAAGTTTCTTGGGAACCTTACTATGCTTCAGAACAATGTAAATCCTTCAAGGATTTTCATTATATGCATATCAAGTTTTTCATAAATTAGCAAATTAAAATCTAAAAACGATTTCATCCACCGCAGGAGAATATATCTCCATGTAACTAATTCCAGGTTTTCTACGAAAACTTTTGTTCCATAAGTCATCTTAATTTCTATAGACTTGATTTTTCATTTCACTTTCAGGTGTTGGAACTATCTGTCTAACTTCACATTTTTCAGGTGAAGTCAATTTTTATTGCGTATTTTTCATTTGGTCAATCATTTATCTGTCTAAATTCCATGACAGATTTGAGCTCAAGATCCTCGTAAATATTAATCATATTGAGCGCTACATTATATCAACAATATCATCGATGATTATTTTACATCGGTTTCATCATCACACAATAAAAACATAACTTATCAAGATCTCATTATTTTCAGGTACTTGAGCCCCTTCCATGAGGTCTTATAGATTGTTATGTCGTGGTGCTCTTCTAGAGCACTTGCCTCCTATTATGACCATCTTGATCATTTGCTTCACTCCTTCTTCAAGAAGTTTTATCTTTGGAACCGATTAGTTTATTACGCTTAATGCGTTCCATAGACTATGTTCATCATGGACTTTATTCTATTTAGAGCATTAGCAGCTGAAATGTAACATTTAGCTTTGAGTCAGCAAATGCGCCTGTCAATATTTTACAAATGAATTATACTTGAACTTCAAGTTCATATTTTTCTTGTACGAGGATCTAGGTGCACTCATAATAATTCATTCCATGTAGTACTTTTTCAGCTGCCCATTTTCTCTTCCCCCCCCCCCCCCCCCCCCCCCCCCCCCCAATGCTGGGATCACCAACATATATCCACAACTTTCTTTGGGGACCCATCTTTGTGCATTGTGGTGGAACGGTTAAATCATATAGCACATCCATATTTGTAGATGAAAATTATTTGGTTCCTGACCTGAACCAATTAAGATAGGGAGAATTTATTATAACTTGTTGGCTAGATGCGTACACGTGTTGTTGTATATTAAATAATACACCTCATACCAAGCTTCTATTTGGGAGTTTGTTCTCATAACCAATGATTTAGTTATAATTGGGGGCATATAATTTCTGCTAAACCAACTTGGATTTAAACCTGCATTATCAAGATAAATCATCATAATTTATATTCTGGAACTGTGCTCTAATAATTTGAGAAATCATACGCACGTGTGACCATATAATAGATGCATCTATTAAAATCATATAATAGCAAACGGTCCACATGACAGGTGACCGGGTCTATATATATATATATATATATATAAATCAGGGAATACAATCCAACTCCAGCTGGTATAGTAATCAATTTATCATGAGAACAAGTCATACAGGAGAATTCTTGAAGAATCTCCTAATTCTTCAATATATGCCAATGTGATTTCTCAAACATTTATCGCACCATAATTGAACCGGGATGGCCAACCGGTCATGCCAACTAATCTTTGTTTTAGTAAACCTCTAGTTTTCTTGTGGCATGTGATTCTATCATCATGCTTATACATATGTAATACAAATAGTAGAAAAATCGGGTAATCTTTCATATCTAGCCGGTATGATTATAGTAATATAAAAATATTCAATCTTCCTTTCAAGTGCCAACCACTTTGTCTAATATATTTGAAACTCAAAAAGTTTCTTTTGAGACTTATTACAATATTAATGTCAAGAACAATTTCATTCATCCAAATAGTAATAAATTAGTTCGTCTGAAACTCTTAATTAATTTTGTACTACAAGATCTTTCGTCACACCATCCATATGGCGAGTGTCTCATTTACGAAAAAAATAGTTTCATAGTAATTATCATGGTCAAAATTATCATAAGCAAAACCACTTCTTGCTTATTTTGCCTTTAATAACATTTTACAAGGCATGAAAAAATATTTTTGGCGTACTACATGTACGCAACCAATAACATAGACATGTAACTACACAATAATATTAATTATCTTTCTTTATCATAAACCTCCCAGTAGGTGACTTGTAGTATTTATTCAATCATGCATAAGCACATTCTTATGCATAATTTATATTACATGTATATTTCCACATTCACTTTCACGAAAGATTCAGCATTTACAATGCTTATCATAAGTTGTATTTTCAAAAAAAGAACTATAATCGTCTGAGGGTGCCTCATATTTATAGATCATGTTGATACACATTTCCTTCACCTTTGAAGGATTATTTTGAGAACCCTTATTGTTCTCATTTTATAATTACCAAAATGATGATTATTATTATTTTGGTCTTTGGCACGCCCACGTTCATTGGTCAAGCACTTGTCTTCATTAGACTTATTATGTACCGCTATCATATTCACTTCAAGACTGGAGCAAATCAAGTAGGACAAGCTTCATGCTTTTGCATGAAAAATATATTATTTTTCTTTAGTCATCATTATATCATCAATATGGTGCATTGAAACTCAAACCCAATGCCTTACCCATATAAAGACATGTAGGCCATAATGAGTAGGGAATCGAACCCAACTATTATAATCATGGAGAATCAGGACTCAAAGCCTGATGTCTTACCCTCATGGTGCGTTGGGACTTGAATTCACCGTCTTATCCTTATATAACATAACATAACTATAAATTCAAACTGTAGTATGTTCAACGTAGTAAACACTATCATAAAAATAAGTGAATTAAAAATGATAAAAAATATTATCAATGATAATTTTGGCCCAGTAAATACTCATGTACTAATATACTATAGGTAAACTTATCAAAACATATTATTTAGATATAGTACTGTATATCATGAACTATCATTTCAATAACCATAAATTAATCCAAAGTGTAATGAGATATATTCTACACCATAAAACAAGCAAGCTTATTCAATGTTACTAGCACATTCTGTATTTACACAAAAGATGTCCATTAGGCTAGCTAGATATAAACCTTTTCAAATAAATAATTTTTAAATTATTGGTTCATACATATGGAAAATAGTAAAAACTTTTGTAATCAACACATAGTGTTTCGTGCAAATAAAAAGTCATGGGAACCAAATGACACATGCATATGCACTAGTAATTTTAAACAGAACTAAAAATATTCAGCCAGTCATCTCACTATTCTTGCAAAAGAAAAATCGTTCATAAACAAGAATGTGGAGAGGAAGAGAGAACTATCTTATTTCTTTCAAGCGTTTCAAGTGTGTACAATGTGATGCCCAAACCCTGTATTTATAGGATAACATTGAGGTAGTACAAAGGGATTTTATGAACATGGTATTAACTATTGAGATCATTGGAGGAAGATCATGAAGGGGGTTATGGAGGTGTGTGGGAGTGACAACAATAATTGTAAGAAGTATTGGGAAGTTAATAGAGAATAGTAGTGAGAGTAACTTCTTTAGGAGTTATAGACATCCACTACATAATATAATATTTCATAACAATTCATACTTTATTAACAAGTCACTAGATATTCTAATGACAATCATTTTTTCCGTTCCAAAACCTACCCCATTTATTTACGGGTTCTTTATACAAATAGCCGATGCTTTTTATAGTTGGTATATGTAGATAATTCACTAATTTTATGTGATTATACATAATATTAAATATGGATATGCATATTGTTTACCCTAAAATTCGAGTAACAATTAAACTTATATTGTGGTTTTAAGGATATGTGATCCAATCCAATACTAGTTGATAAATAATGAACTAGATGAATAAATTGAACAGCAAAATAAATCAAACCAGAGTTTTAGCAATACGTTCGACCTCGATTCGGGATGCTCTCGAGATTGGATAATAAGAACAGTGAAGAATAATAATGAACAATAGAAAGCAGCGTGTATATTATTTATCAGTGAATGATGATGTTACAAATGAATGGGGTCCCTCTTTATATAGTAGAGGAATCCCAAATAAGGTATAATTATAATAACGGAAAGAAATCTCATGATTGGTGTCAATAACCGCTTGATTCGATTTGTTCCAGGATTTCCGCCGAGATCTTCGGTCGGTTGCTAATATCTCACCATTCCGTTATCACACCTCACTCGAGGTTAGTCATGCTCGATATCGATCTTCAGTGAACACTTCAATTTTCACGCTCGATACTCTGCCATCGAACTCGAGCCTGGTCCATTACGATCTTACTCACGAGGCAGCTCCTCGTTCCTATGAAATCGGACACACCCGATTTTGGCTGTATACACATAGTCCCCGCTTTTCTTGGAGTGAAATGATAAGAAACAGTTTGAGCCTCGATTTTTTGAAACCTCGATCATGACGTCATCCTCATGACATAAGAGACGGATGTGAACAGAACATCCATTTGGTTCAGTTCCCCAAATCATTAATGTCTGTCAGTTAGAGGCCGACCACTAGTGGTACCGAACCGTCGCCGTGAGCTTATAAGTACCCGTTCTTCCCTTGAATTGAATTTTACTTTTGCTCTAATCAAACCTTTAAGCCTTCTAACTCTCTCCATCTCCTCTTTTTCGCCGCCTGTTGAGTCACCGTTGTTATCACCAAAACCACCAGTGTTTTATCTTCCTTCGCCATTCTTTACTCATATCAATGGAAAATACCTCAAAGACTGTACCACAGAAGGAGAAAGCTTCCTCATCCTCCTCTTCCCGGCCGTCCGGCGACTAGGCGCTGGTGGAGCCGCTTCCCCACGAGTACATTCCCGGCTCGTGTACTCTAAAATACGACTTCAAGGTCTAAAACCCTTCATTGGTCCCGGGAAAATGCGAGCATGTGTCGATGTACATGTCCTCGACAACAAAGAGACACCTCGAGGACATGAAGAGGGACTGTAACTTGGGTCCCAAGGTCATGGTGCAAATTCCTGCTCTCGAAGATAGCATCACTACTCATGTGGAGGGGTTCCTAAGTGTTTACACTTACCCCTTCATACTGGGTCTCCTCGACCTAGTGATCCTTGATTTCTTCAAAAGATATCAGGTCACCCTCGACCAAATCCATCCCTCTCTATGGCGCATAGTAATCATGTTGCGCTTCTTCTCTAGCAATGCCGAGGGGCTGAAGTTTGCTTTAAATCACCTTATGCGACTCTTGAGCATCGACGAGGATAAGGATCGGGGTTGAATGACCCTTTTTATATGTGTGAGGACCCGTGACATTATCCCGGAGGAGAAGATGTCGTTCCCCGAGGAGTGGAACTTCGACCATAAGTAATCTTTTAAACTTTGTTCTTCGTACCTTCTCCGATTTTGCCTAATATTACCTTTAGATATGCAGCTATTCCTTGGATACCTCAAGCGGTGCCCGACTTTGAAGATTGGGTTCGTAAACTAGCTTCAACTTCCTCTCATGTCGAACGCGCATTGCATGATTTAGCAAGGGGAAGATCGGAGGCCAAGAATCATGGTAAGGATCTACTATCTCATGTTCTGCAAAAAAATTGTACTTCATTCATCACTAATTTGTTTTCATGCAGGCCTGACCAAGGATGCCATTTTGAGGCCCTCAAGTGGCAAGGAAGAAACCAAGTCCCCGTTTCCGAAGCCAGGGAAAGACAAAAGGAGGAAGGGTTCCTCGCAGTCCGAGGACCCCAAGCCCAAGCCTCAAAGGGTGAGGAGGAAAATAATCGCTCTCACGGTGGATTCAGTCCAAAAACTGAGAGAGGAAGAAGAGGAAGATTCCTCGGCGCTGACGGTCCGACCCAGGAAAGACGTCGAAGTCGCCAAACCTTCTGAGCCGATGACAACTACTAAAACCAAACCTCATGTCGAGGAGGCTTCCCAAAAGAAGTGGGGTGAGGATCCCGAATCGCCAGAGGTCGAGATCATTTCCCGAACATCTGTAATTACACCGGACGAGGCCGGTTCCAAGACCTCGAATATCGATCAGAGCGCCTCGAACGACTTTCTCGGGGCCATGGGAGCAGGTCAATTTCGCTCTCTTCTGACCTTTTTCGAGGAGGCACTAAGGGAGGCTCGGGAGTTGAAGACACTTGATTTATAAAGAGGCTCTAGCGTAGGGGATCCCTTTCAGAATTGCTTTACTGGAGTCGATGATGCCTCCGGTATCAGTGACACATCTATTATCCTTGAAGAGGCCCACCGTCTCCTAACCGAGTAAGCGTCATTTGCTGCAATTCTTTTCTTTACTTTTTTTCCCCTAAGTCTGACTTGTATTTTCCTTTTTGTATAGGCCTCCGCCAAGTTTCGAGCTAACCTTAGCCAGTGTGAAATCGAGCTCCAAAAGGCTTGGAGGAGAGGAACGCTCAGAAGCTTCTCTGCGGCAAAAAGGACGAAACTATAAAGTATCTTCAGGAGGATTTGGCCAAGGCTCGTGAAGAGGAGGCCGAACTAGAAAAACAAGTAACCATAATTTTGATAAAGTATGGAATCAACCCAACTGTGGAGGTTAATACTTCACTATCTCAGCTGCATCAAAAGGTTGAAAGGATCGAGTTGCTTCGAGGAAAGGTTGATCAGGTCAAGGCCGATTGTGATCGGTGGAAGGAGAGTATGGACCGCCTGGCTGCGGAGAAAGAGGCTACCTTGGCCAAATTGTCATCAGTCGAGTTTCAACTTTGGGGCATCAAAGAGAAAAGCTCGGCCCAAGCGAAAAGGATTGAGGAGCTTGAAGTCGGGATTGCTGAGGCCAAGGTGGAGATCGAGAAAACCAAAGTCATGGCGGACAAGTCCATTGCCATGTACCGGGCCGATGTTGAGGCTGATCAAATGAATCTAAGAGAGGCTTCCGATTGGGAGCAATGGAAAAATGACTTTGCAAAGTGTCAATACCGGAGGGAAACCCTCGAGGAAATCAATGCTCGAGGTTTTGACCTCTTCGAGGAGATAGACCGATCCAAGGTGCTTGAAGACGAAGCCAGGCAGCTTGCCTCCTCCGATGACGAAGACGATGATGAAGAAGGCAGCCGAGGTGGATCTGACGAGGGGCCTGAAGGAAAAGTTGCTCCCAAAGGAGAGGCCGACCCTGACCGTAGTTAGGACTTAGCTTCTTTTTCTTTTCTTTTCGTAAGACCTTGATCGGTCTTTTGTACATATCCTTTAATATATAACATAAAACTTCTTTTGAATGCCTTCATAGTTTTATGTTCAAATTTGTTTTGTGTTTTTGCCTTGTGAAAATTTTGATGTTACAACCTCTGTAATCGAACACTAACTCGAACTTCGAAAAAATCCTTAGGGTTTTTAGCTAAGCAAGGGAAAGTCCCCGAGCTTAATAGTATGTTTGATATTTCGGATGGCTTTATCAAAGCCACGACTGCACTGTTTTTATAACTAAGTTCGAGCAAGTTTTGAACTTAGAATAGAACAAACCCTTAGGTTTTGTTATCAAATAATTGGTAAGTTTCTAACTTATAGTAAAATACCGCTCAAGGTTTTATGATGAATCCTCGAGCAATATTCAAGTCAACTTTATCCGAGCTCGGAATAATGGAACCCTTAGATACGAGTTGAACGAGAACAAAGTCTCGAATTTTAAATGTAGTGGCCCTTAGGATCTTTCAGATTCGGCCGATATGGCCTTTCAAAGATGCCTATTATTTCCCTTTTTCGGCTTAAAAGACTTAGTAAAAAATTTCTTTATCCCTTAGCATGTATTTTTTACCCATTGGGGTTTTTGAGGGTTCGATATCGATTGAAACTCCTTTGCCTTTCTATGACTTAGCACGTTTGTGTTAAGATAATTTGATACCTCTTAAGGTTTTACTAGGGCTGATTTTATCGAAGACCTTTTGATTATTTGCCGAGGGTAGCATTTTTTAACCGGTTTTCAAAGAATTTGAAGGCCTATTTTTATTGCAGAATTTGGACATCTCCGAGCCGCGTTATTTTGGCTGTAGCGTTTAATTTGGCTGTAGCCTTTGGGTATGACTCTTGGGCTTATTTTCCAATAACATTTCGAATCCCCGAGAATGATGGCCTTGGCCTACAGATCGAGGGGTGCCTCTTTGAGGTCTTATGAACTTGAGTTTAGATAACTCGAATATGCCTATATTTGATGGCAGTTTCCGAGTGTTTGAGGTATATTTGCACTTGGATCTTGGTCCATTTCTCATAAAATCATAAGTATGAGGTTTGTGTAGTAGAGAAATTTCTTCGAGACACAAAATATTTGATGAAGAAAGAATGCTTCTTTGAATAATTTATACATGCGTACATGTTTTGCCATAAGGGCTCAAATAATCTATATGGACCTGGTTCACTCGACCGCTTGGCCCAGTACAAAGCTTCCCTATCGAGGCTCTTTGAAATGAGGTACTTTCCTCGAAACATAACATCCGAGGGTGATGCACCCAAGTATTCAAGGTTGGTTACAAAGAAGCCTTGGATACTATTGAATTGTCCTCAGGTAGCACATAATTGTTGCCTCGTTAAAAGCCTCGCCGGAAAAACCTATTTGGGATAAAAACCGATCTAAGGAAAAAAGAGTGCAACACGTACTTTAAAACCTGAGGTCTCGATGTCTTTGGTCGAACTCCTTCAATGAGTTTGCGTCGAATATGTATAAATGAAAGAAGGGATAAAGGCGTACCTTAACAATAATATCATTTGAGAAGCGATATGTTCCAGTTGTTTGGCAGTTGTTCGCCGTCCATCGTTCCGAGTTTATAAGACCCTTTTCCGACTATATCGAGGACTCGGTAGGGTCCTTCCAAATTCGGGCTGAGCTTCCCTTCATTAGGATCTCGAGTGTTGATGATGACTTTCATTAGGACTAAGTCCCCGACTCTGAAGTGGCGAAGGTTGGTTCTTCTATTATTGTACATTTCGATTCGTTGATTTTGTGCAGCCATTCGAACAAGTGCAACTTCTCTTTTTTCATCTAATAATTCGAGGCTAGTATTCATAGCCTCATGGTTCGATTCCTCTATTGCATGTCGAAACCTGGCACTGGGTTTTCTGACTTCGACTGGAATCAAGGCTTCGATTCCAAATACTAAGGAAAACGGAGTTGCTCCTGTACTGGACTTTGATGTTGTTCGATATGCCCAAAGGACTTCGGGTAGAATTTCTCTCCATTTCCCTTTAGCTTCTTTCAAACTTTTCTTCAGGTTTTAGATGATAGTCTTGTTCGTCGATTCAGCTAGTCTGTTCCCATTAGGGTGATAAGGCGTTGACAATATCTTTTTTATTTTATGATCTTCGAAGAAATTTGTCACTTTTCTGCCCATAAATTGTTTACCATTGTCGTGCACTATTTCTGCGGGTATCCCAAATCGACACGCGATGTGATCCCAGATGAAATCTATAACCTCTTTCTCTATGACTTTCTCGAAAGTCTGTACTTTAACCCATTTAGAGAAATAGTCTGTCATAAATAAAATGAACTTAGCTTTACCTGGGATCGATGGCAGAGGACCGACGATATCCATCCCCCATTTCATAAATGGCCACAGGGAATGGACCGAGTGAAGTTGTTCTCCGGGATGGTGGATCATCAGGGCAAACCTTAGAGTCTTTTTCCATGCTATCCCAGTAGTATCCTGCTCTAATGACTTTGCGAATAAGTGACTCGGTACCGGAGTGGTTTCCACAAGTGCCTTCATGGATCTCTCGTAGAACATATTCGGTGTCTCCTGGTTCCAAACATACAACAAATGGTCCATCGAATGTCATTCTGTATAATGTTTCGTCTTTGGCTAATGTGAAACGAGCAGCTTTAGTTCTCAGGGCCCTTGATTCTTTAGGGTCCGATGGGAGCTTTCCATTCTTAAGTACTCGATATATTTATTCCTCTGGTCCTAGGTTGTAGAATTTATCTCGGCATGTCCCTCCTCGATCATGGATCTCGAGAGTTGAACAACAGTCCCCGAACTAATCTCATATCCCTCGACCGATGAACCCAAATTCGCAAGTGCATCAGCCTCACTGTTTTGTTCTCGAGGTACATGTTGTAGAGTCCATTCCTTGAAACGGTGCAAAGTTACCTGCAATTTGTTCAAATACCTTTGCATTCTATCCTTTCAAACTTCGAGGTTTTTCTCACCTGGTTCACCACCAGTAAAGAATCACACTTAGCTTCAATGACTTCTGCTCCCAAGCTTTTATCTAGCTCGAGACCTGCAATCATGGCCTCATACTCGGCCTCGTTGTTAGTCAATCTAGAAATTTTGATGGATGCCTAATAATGCTACCTGTGGGCGGCTTCAAAATGATGCCTAGCCCGGACCCCTTCACATTCGAAGCACCGTCTGTGAAAAGGGTCCATACCCCTGATGATGTACCTGGTATCATTAAGAGTTCCCTTTCAACTTCAGGTACGAGGGTTGGTGTGAAATCGGCCACGAAGTTTACTAAAATTTGAGACTTGATGGATGTTCGGGGTTGATATTCGATATCATACCCACTGAGTTCGATGGCCATTTGGACAATCGGCCCGATAGTTCAGGCTTGTGCAAAATATTACGGAGTGGGTAAGTGGTTAATACACATATGGGGTGACATTGAAAATATGGTTTTAACTTTCTAGAGGCGCTTATTAGTGCAAGTGCCAATTTCTCTAAATGTGGATATCTAGTCTTTGCTTCTCCTAAGGTTAGACTTGCATAATAAACAGTAAATTGCGTACCTTGTTCTTCTCGGACTAGGACACCACTTACAACAATTTCGGATACTGCCAAGTATAAGTAAAGTTTCTCACCTGCCTTCGGAGTGTGAATCAGCGGTGGCTCGATAGGTATTGCTTCAATTCTTTCAATGCATTTTGGCATTTCGGGGTCCAGGCGAAATCGTTCTTCTTTTTGAGTAGAGAGAAAAATTTGTGGCTTTGATCTGATGACCTAGATATGAATCGACCCGAGGCAGCTATCCGTCCAGTTAGCCTTTGTACGACTTTTACACTGTCTACAACGGTGATGTCTTTGATGGCCTTGATCTTATCGGGGTTGATCTCGATCCCCCAATTTGATACCATGAAGCCAAGGAATTTTCCCGAACCGACCCCAAAAGCACATTTCTCGGGGTTGATCTACATGTTATCTTTCCGTAAGATCTCGAAGATTTCTTGCAAACGAGCCAAATGGTCCCCTGCGCGTAGGGACTTAACTAGCATGCCATCAATATAAACTTCCATTGACTTACCTATTTGTTCTTCGAACATTTTATTTACTAGGCGTTGGTAAGTAGCTCCTGCATTTTTTAGCCCGAAGAGCATTACATTATAACAATATGTTTCATACTTGGTGATAAACGAAGTATTTTCTTGGTCTTCCGTATTCATTTGGATTTGATTGTACCTGGACTAGGCTGTATTGGTAAAAAAGAGCTTCACACGTATGATAATTCTTGATGACTCAGCCAACTACGTGGAGCTAGGAAAACATGACAACTGGACATGTTTTCTATAAAGAGGTGCAGTTCAAAGAGGCACAACACAATATACCAACGAGGTAATTAGCTACGGGAGACTAAACCTGATTGAGACAAGGAAGAGACACAGTCGAAATGAATCCAGACAGAGCTACGGGCAGATTCAAAGATCTTCAATTAATGATTCACACGTTACACAACCTTCACACAACAGTTATGGATATTCTTTGTAACGTTACATTAATGTCATAATTAATCATTAATGAGTGATCATTGTAAAAGGTAGACGTTATATTAAGAAATTTCTTATATAAGGGAAGAAAATATAACTTGTAAAGGGAATTCGAACGACAATCATAATACACTTTACTTTCTGCACATCTTAGTATTTTCTATTTACTTATTCATAGTTATCATCATTTCTTTGGTTATCAGAAACCCGCGTTTATCCCAAAATTAGCTTTGGACAAAGAATCTGATTCTTTGGTTAAATAAATTGCTTCCGTTACCGGGAATCTGATAATCTTTGTTTACTTTTCAAGCAATATCCTCTGAACTATGTCGAACCCCAACGACAATAACCAACAAAGGGATGGAACTCCATCACCCGTAGGAACCCCTCGAGGTTCAAGGGAGCAATCCCCAGAAAGATCCAACAACAATAACAATGGTAATGATTATACAATAGAACAAGATCAAGTAAAGCAAATGATTGCAGAGTATGTGAGCTAGGCTTTGCAAGAATTTGCAAGGGAATTACCAACAGCATCACCTGCACCATCAACACCACCCCCCAATAATACCATCACTGTGGAAAATCCTCAGTCTGGGTTGGCAAACTCAGGAATGGGAGATACTCCTAATGAATCTGTCAAAACGAGACCAGGTATGTCTAGTAGCTCTGAATTGCAAACTTTATTACTAACCTTGCAGAAACAGATAAAGGAACAAAATGATCGAATCGAACAAATTCCTGGAGTGCCACCTATTATCAAAGGCATTGACGTTGATAGATATTCTCAACAACCCTGAAAACCAAGCGTAACACCCTTGCCTATTCCAAAGAAGTTCAAAATGCCTAATGTTCCTAAATACAAACTAACCCACGAGACCATGTGACTGCTTTTACCACCGGAGTTAAGGGCAACGACTTGACAAAATAAGAAATTGAGTCAGTCTTAGTCAAAAAGTTTCGAGAAACGCTTACCAAAGGAGCACTAACCTGATCTTCTCTTCTCCCGGAAAACTCTATTGATTCTTTTTATGAGCTTGCAGATTCCTTCATAAAAGCACACTCCGGTGCGCAAAAAGTGGAGAAAAAAATGGAGGACATATTTAAAATAAAACAAGGAGACACAGAACTACTCCGTGAATTTGTAGACAAGTTTCAACGAGAAAGAATGCTACTACCAAGGGTGCCTGATTATTGGGCAGCCATGGCATTTACAAGCAACTTAAATGACAAAAGTTCAGAAGCCAAGAGAAGACTAAAGGAAAGCTTGAGAGAATTCCCAGCTACAACATGGAATGAAGTCTATAACAGGTACAACACAAAGCTTCGTATAGAAGAAGATACCATCGCTTGTTAAAAAAGACGAAGATCATATCAGTTCCAGGCGTTACGAATCAAACAGGAGATCAGGTAAAAATAGGTATGATCCTTACATGGGATCCTCGGGACGAGACACTCGTCCTAGGTTTGAAAATACTCGGTCAGAATATAGACCATCGAGCAGAGATGTGGGCTCATCCTCATCAAGATCCAGAAAGGATCGAGATGAACTAACTAGAGGTAATGCACGAATTGGGGATCACACCTTCAATGTAAGTACTTCCGAACTAGTTTCAGTATTAAGAAATATGGGTGATAAGTTTCGATGGCCCAAAGAAATGCGGTCAAACCCAAATAAAAGGAACCCAGATTTCTGGTGTGAATTCCATAATGATCACGGACACAGAACCGCAGATTGCTGATTTTTGCAAGGTGAGATAGAACAATTATTGAAACAGGGCTACTTAGTGGAATTGTTTAGTGAAAAAGGTAAGCAGGCATACATGAAGAACAGACAGGAGCCCCCAAAACCTCCATCTCCAAAAAGAACTGTCAATGCGATACACGGAGGTGAGGAAGTAAACGGTGTGGCTTGCAAAGTTGCCACGAAGTTCATAATTACACACAGAAAGCGGGTTCGTGAAAATCCGGATGCAGACAATATAACCTTTGATGATGCAGATGTCAGCAGATTAATGCTCCCCTATAATGATGCTCTGGTAATATCCTTACTTATTCATGACACTAACGTAAAAAGAGTGTTGATTTATCCAGGTAGTTTAGTCAATATTATTTTGCTAAGAGTCGTGGAAGAAATGCTATTGGGAAATCAAGTAATCCCGAAGGCACGGGCCATATCAGGGTTTGATAACTCTACGATTATAACCAAAGGGGAAATTGAACTAAGCACTTATGTTGAGGGAGTAATAAAAAATACAAGGTTCCAAGTCATCGAGACTGACATGGCTTATAACGTGATCATGGGAAGACCATGGATCCACGACATGAAAGCAGTACCATCCACCTTGCATAAGGTAATTAAATTCCCTTCTGAATGGGGAATTCAACAAATTAGAGGCGATCAACAAACCGTGAGAAATATAAATTATGTGGTACACTACAACAAAAAAGTAGAAACAGAAGAATCAACAGATAAGAAATTCTCCCAAACAGGAGATGTTTCCCAAACAGGTATGGAAGAAATTACTATACCAATAGGTATGGAAGATATTATTGCTAAAACAGGTACGAAAGAAGATAGCTATGAGAAGGTGAATCAAGTCACCACAGAAGAAATACCAAATCACACAGACGTGGATTCCATACCTGACGTCATTCAAGAACCGGAGGAAGATGAACACATCAAAACAACGACGGAAGAACTCGAATCTGTTCCCTTGTTCGAACAAAGTCCTGAACAGAAAGTTCACATAGGCACGAGGCTAAGCCCAATCCGAAGAGAAGAAAAGAAAGCAAGGACCATTCAAGAACCAAGTGATTGACGAAGAGGTAAAAAATCTCTTGAAAGCTTCTTATGGCAAAATATAATATGCCGTTTTGGAATACCAAAAGAGATCGTATGTTATAATGTCCCACAATTCATAGGCTCGCAAACCACATAATTCTTCGAAAGCTGGCAAATCAAACGGATTACTTCAACGCCGTATCATCCCGTGGCTAAAGGGAAAGCTAAATCAACAAATAAATTCATCATCAACAACCTAAATAAAGGCTTAGAGAAAGCCAAGGGAAATTGGCTTGATGAATTACCAGCAGTACTATGGGCTTACAGAACAACTTCAAAAATAGCCACGGGAGAGACTCCATTCACACTTGTCTATGTCTTAGAAGCCTTAATACCGGTAGAGATTGGCGAACCAAGCATAAGGTTTACAACAGCCATGTAAGATACAAACATCGACGAGTTAAGGACTAATCTGGACTTTCTCGAACAAAGAAGAGAAGTCGCGCTGATACGTATGGCAGCTCAAAAACAAATCATAGAGCGTTATTACAACCGAAAAGATCACCTCAGATATTTCAAGATTGGGGACTTCGTTCTCAAAAAACTCTTTCAATCAACAAAATAAGTTGGTGCGGAAAAATTAAATCCCAACTGGGAAGGACCCTATAAAGTCCGAGGCATCGCTAGGAAAGGTGCTTATGAGCTGGAAGCTATGGACGACAGGATCTTACCAACAAGCTGGAATGCCATCCATTTGAAGAAGTATTACTTCTAAGGAAAAGGAATACCCCCGGTCAGGTATCACTACGTTCGATTTCATATTTGTACAGTTAAAATTTTACTAACCGTTTTAGATGATAGGCAAAAAGCTAAACCATCACCAGATGATGATATTAGACATGCAAAGATGCGAGGAAGTAACTGAATTCCCGGTCTAGGGTTACACTTTCTGATGGCCGTTTTAAAGGGTTAAGCGGTCATCATCTAAAACATATATACCTTCGAGTCCCGTATGTTTTTCCTTTTCAGGAAAAGGACCACAAGGAAGAATTAGTCAAGTGCTCGAGATTTCATTCATCAAAGCTCGAACACTTGAGGGACTATATAGTATGGAAGGCAAAGACGACACAAAAAAGACTATCAAAAAGTCAAAGCTCGAACCTGAAGATCCACCTCTACCCAACAAGTCAAGTGATACGAGCAAAATCGAAAGAGCCAAAGACTCAAAAGGTCAAAATCCTGATTCAGAAACCTTCGAACAGAGTTCATAGATGTAGACAAATGTTCAGGTTAAAAGTCAAAATATTAGTTACAGGGAAGGAATCCACATCTTTGTACTTATTCAGAAAACTGTTGTGACTAAAAACAGTTGTTGATAAAAGATCATCATCTTTGTACTCATTCAGAAAACTGTTGTAACTAAAAACAGTTCCAAAATCTTTGTAATCATATAGAAAACTGTTATCAAATAAAACAATTACGGATGAAAAATCATTTCTCTCGTGATTATTGAAAACTGTTATCAATAAAAATAGTTACGGGTGAAAACCCTTACCTTTAAAAAAACTGTTACAAACGAAAAACAATTATTCTCTTGTATTAACTCGGAAAAAACTGTTGCATAAGAAAAACAGTTACGAAATACAAGTGTGTATCAAACTTGTTAAAAGAAAACAGTTGCAACATGAGTTTTAGACGATAATCAAACACATGTAATATGTTGTGAAAGTTCAAACACAAAAACTTTCTTCAGAAACATTCTTAAACATGTGAAAAATTTCTATCTCTCTATTGTATTATAACACCATTATGAAGTTGATACGTCTTCTTCATTAAGTGTCGATAAAAAAAGGGCCCTCTTTCACAAAATCATACCTACTACGGAAAGGTGCGGACAATTTAAAGCATTTTATATGCAACACTTAGAGTTAAACTTAAACCTCGAAAATAAAACGTGCAAAAGACTTAAAGAGTGAAACAGAAACTCAAAACAAAGTAATACTTGCATTAATATATTAAAACGACCAAGTAGAAACTAAGTACTTAGCCATATATAGTTTATATACATTGAGGTGCCCCTAAGTTGTCATTTGGAAACTTTAAGAGATCCAAATTTACCCCCGATGGGACTAGGGGTAACCACCTGTCGAGACAAAAAAAAGGAGGAACCAACTTCTTAAACTTCATCAGGACGGGGGTTGACTTCACTGGCAGAGACAACAGGAGCAGCTTGGGACGAGAAGACTTGAACAGCAGGAGCCTCACCTTCAGGTGAAGAGAGATTCTGACCTTGTTGAGCCTTCTCCATTGCTTCCTTGATTATAGCAATTTCAGCATTAAGGTCGAAATCCTCTCGGCTCATTTCAGTCAATGTGTCGAGGCGAGAGTTCATGTACGCCCAACTAACATCGACAACTGTCCTATCTTCAAGAGCTTCATAATCCTTCTCCCATATCATAACATCAGCTCTTAGCTCATCCCTCTCAATCACGGCACCATCATTTGAGGCCCTTAAATGAGCGAGAGACCTTTCCAGGAATTGAATTTTCTCTAAGAAGTTGCGGAGATCCTCCTGGGTCTGGGAAAGTGATTGCACAAGCTCGCCTGAATACTCCTCCTTTTGGTCTAGCAAGACATTCAAGCTTATGATCTCTTCTGAGGCACGGGACAAATGCTCAGCAAATGAGGACTCAAGAATGTTCTTATCTTTGCCTGCTTGATCAGAAGAAGCCTTCTCCACAGCCAAATCCGCCGTCATGACTCTCACCTGCTAATCCAAGGTACATTTTTCTTCTTCTAAGGCCTCCATGTCGACCCTTAAACTTTCATACTGCCCCTTCCAGTTATCTGCTTTAGCATGCCACTCCTTCACTTCCTACTCCGAGTTATAAATCCTCTTCATAAGCTCCGTGCCTATAAGATTGATATACAAAAAGAAAACAAATTAGATACGATAAATACATGTACAAGAATGAAATACAAGAAAATGCACTCTACCTTTAAAGAAGTATGCACGATCTCATTAGCCCATGTAAGGGAACTGTGTCTATCTAGCTTGGCTCTCTCTGTCGGGACTATCAATGGTTTTAGCCACACATCAGGCTGGCCAGACTTTTTAAAGAGACTACCATCAGCCGGAACTTCTATCAACACCTGCCTCATCTCCCCGCTGGAAGACCCTACTTCTCTAACAGAAGGCACGGAAGCAGGTAGAGATGTAGGAGCCACGGGCAAGGAAGTCTGAGGAGCCGAAAAATCCACGGGAGTAAGAGCAGCAATATGAGCAGGAATAGCCACGAGAGCAGAAGAAAAGACTGGAGAAGTTGAGGGGAGTTCTCTAAAAGAAGGGGGGAAAACAGCCAAGGGAGCCTCATAACCAACATGACCAAAGCCTTCACGGAACAAATGATCAACAGAGTCATGCACGGGAGAAGGAGTAACGTCTTCGGAGGCAGAAAGTTCAACTTCAGGCTCGGAAGGCATAACCACAGGTGTATACTCATCGTCTGAGATCACCTTCCTTCTGCGTGACCTGTGGACTAAAGAGCCCTCTTCTTCATTTTCTTCTTCCAAGGTCCTTGACCCAACAACCTTTCTCTTTGAAGAAGAAGAGCCTGAAATAATTTCCTGGGCCTGAGCCAGGGAAAATTTGGGAACAGACGCAGCAGACACTCCACGAGCGGGAAACCCTATCAAAAGAAAAGGGATAAAACAAAAGAGAAGAGGTTCTAGCAAGGAAAGAAACAGAAATAAAAGCTTCACTTACCGTGAGTTTTAACTTTCCAACCGTACTTCCCAGAGAAGTAATTCCATGATCTTTCTTCCAACGGAGCAGTCAACAAAAGCTTTTCTACCCAATCTCGGATACCGGAGACATTCTCGACAGTACCCATGATTGCTGTAAAAAGAAGAAACAACTACGGTGTTAATAAAACATCTAAAGCAAAAAGCAAGGAATGTAAGCTAAAACGTACTCACGTGCACGATTCCACTTCTCAGGGAAGGGGAGATTATATTCACCTACTAAACCAGCAGTAGGCACAGCAACATACCGAAGGTACCAACCTCGATCCTTATCATCGTCTGGGGTCACCAACACTCTTTTACGCCTGGCAGCCAGGGTAAAAATTCCTTGACGGAACATCATTGGAGAATAAAGGTGAATGAGATGATTAAAGGTTAAGGGGACCGAAGCTAAAGTAGCTAGATATCTAAGACATGCAATGACTCGCCATATAATAGGACCCACTTGTCCCAAGCAAATTTTGAAAAACCGACATAACTCATTGATAACTAGGTCGATGGGAGGATTAAACCCTAATGTAAAGGGGTAAGTGTAAACAAAAGAATATCCCGTCTTGTAAGACGTTATTCTTTGGTTGCCATTTGGAACGGTGATAGGAAAATCGTACTTCCAAAAATAGTCATTGCGAGCAAGAGGAATTAAACCTTCGGTGATTAGAGTAGGGTACCTATCAGCACTATCAAGAGATGACGACTGATCTCTAAGGTCCTGATTATCCCTAGCGAAGGTAAACTCAGCAGGAATTATTTCATCGACCCGGGGTTCGCGTAAAGGTCGTGATGTTCTCTACCTCTAGAAGAATATCTAGAAGCCCTAGCTCTCGGAGAAGTTAAAGACCTAGAAGAAGGAGGAGAAGTAATTTGGGAAGAGGAAGAACCTCTTGAAGGAGAAGAACCTAAAATCCTCAACCTACCACCTCTCTGGCTCCGCGTCGGAGCAAAAGAGGGAGTCAAATCCTCAACATTTATCACTCCCTTTGGTTGGTTCGAAGAAGACATATTTACAAAGACAAGGAAAAAGTTCTTTACAAATAAAGAATGAAAGTTAGAAGTTTTTCGTGAAAGTAAAGAAAAGAAAATGGGTATTTATACTCGAAGACAACTGTCAAAAATGGAAAAAACAATGATGTGAAAGTCATAATTGAAGGTGTCACTTCGTGACTGATGCAGCCGCAAAAATCCCTAAAAGGCGTCGAGTAATTGCTGAACCAACCCGGAGGTGACACGTGGCTTATACATTAAATGGAAGTGACAAGCGACGCCTACGTTCAGAGAAGGATACAATGTTTCGAGTGAAGCGACGGCAAAATATTCCCGCCATAAATGCGTATCCACTTACCAAATATTAATTGATAAATAAATGGTAGGTGGGAGGACTATCTGTATTGGTAAAAAAGAGCTTCACACGTATGATAATTCTTGATGACTTAGCCAGCACGTGGATCTAGGAAAACATGACAACTGGACAGGTTTTCTATAAAGAGGTGCGGGTCAAAGAGGCACGACGCAATATACCTACGAGGTAATTAGCTACGGGAGACTCAACCTGATTGAGACAAGGAAAAGACACGGTCGAAATGAATTCGGACAGAGTTGCGGGCAGAGTCAAAGATCTTCAATTAATGATTCACACGTTACACAACCTTCACGCAACAATTACAGTTATTCTTTGTAACGTTACATTAATGTCATAATTAATCATTAATGAGTGATCATTATAAAAGGTAGACGTTATATTAAGAAATTCCTTATATAAGGGAAGAAAATATAACTTGTAAAGGGCATTCGAACGACAATCATAATACACTTTACTTTCTGCACATCTTAGTATTTTCTATTTACTTACTTATTCATAATTATCATCATTTCTTTGGTTATCAGAAACCCGCATTTATCTTAAAATTAGCTTTAGTCAAAGAATCTGATTCTTTGGTTAAACATAGGCATCGAGAAAAGTAAGGATCTCGTGGCCGGCTGTGGCATTGATCATGCGATCGATGTTAGGAAGTGGAAAAGAATCTTTGAGACACGCTTTGTTTAAGTCCTTATAGTCTACACACATTCTAAGTTTGTTTCCTTTTTTAGGGACTACAACTACGTTGGCTAACCATTCGGGGTATTTTACCTCCCGAATGGACCCTATTTTGAGAAGTTTAGTTACATCGTCCTTGATGAATGCGTTCTTTACCTCGGACTGGGGTCTTATCTTTTGCTTCACTGGTCTGAACTTAGGGTCCATGCTTAGTCTATTAGTTGTTATCTCCAGTGGGATCCCTGTCATGTCTAAATGGGACCATGCAAAACAGTTTATGTTATCAATAAGAAATTGAAAAAGCTTTTTCCTGAGTTCGGGGGTTAACCCCGTTTCCAGGTATACCTTTCGTTTGGGCAGATTCGATCACTATATCCCGTTCCAGCTCTTCGACTGTTGATTTGGTGGCGTCTGAATCTTCGGGAAAAACAAAGGTTCGAGGGGTTAGAAAATCCTCCTCTTCCTCTTCTGCCACATGTTTCTCTGATTCGATCGTGGCTGGCGGTGGTGATTTCTATTTGGTTTCCTATTTACCTTTAGTGCTCGATATTTCCGAGGTTGATTGTGTCGAGATCAGTGTTACTTCATCGATCGCAAACATTTCCTTTGCAGCATGCTCTTCCCCGTATACCGTTTTTACAACATCCGTCGTCGGGAATTTCATCATTTGGTGGAGGGTCGACGTTACTTCCCTCATGTTGTGGATCCAAGGCCTTCCGAGTAGTGCATTATATCTCATGTCGCCCTCGATTACGTGGAATTTAATATTTTGGATGATTCCAGCCACGTTCACTAGTAGGATAATCTCCGCTTTAGTTGTTTCACTGACCATATTTAATCCGTTCAAGACCCGAGCTGCGGGTACAATTTGGTCCTGCAGGACGAGTTGCTCCACGACCCTCGATCTGATGATGTTTGAAGAGCTACTTGGATCCACTAAAACACGCTTAACTTGAACTTTATTTAATAAGATAGAAATTACCAGAGCGTCATTGTGTGGCTGAGAAATGCCTTCTGCTTCTTCTTCACTCAATGATAAAGTGCCTTTGAGCACATAATCTCGGGACCGATTCTCTCTAGTGATCAAAACCTTAGTGCGTTTGAATATGGGTCCTTGTGGAACGTCGACCCCACCGACGATCATATGAATGACATGTTGAGGTTCTTCTTGTTCATTCTTCCTATTGGCGTCCCTTTCCCTGAAATGATTCTTAGCTCGATCGCTGATGAATTCTCAAAGGTGGCCCTCGTTGAATAGACGGGCTACCTCCTCCCCCAATTGCATGCAATCCTCGGTCCTATGACCTTGTGTGCCATGATACTTGCACATTAAATTTGGTTTCCTTTGAGAAGGATTGGTCTGTATGGGTCTCGGCCACCTAGTGCCTTTGATCCTTCTGATAGCCGATACAATGCCTAATACATTGATGCTAAAATTGTATTCTGATATCCGAGGTGCCCCTGTGGGATCCGCATACTTGTCAAGACTAGTTTTACTCATAAGCCCCTGAGAATTTTGTCCTCGATCGCTTCTTCGATCATTCCAAGTGGAGTTGCGTCCTGGACCGTTATTTCTTCGATCTGCGGCATATGGTTGGTATCGGTCTTTGTTCGACCTTGGCTCCTTGTCGACGTCCCTCTGATTTTTGCCTGTCGACCTATTTGGATGCTCTGAACCGGAAGGATCTCCTAGTTGGTCGTCCTCGACCCTGATCTTCGACTGATACCGATTATGTACATCTGCCCAAGTTACAGCTGGATACTCGATCAAATGTTTCTTCAACTGATGTGACGCTATCGAACTCTATTCATTCAACCCTTGGGTGAAAGCTTGAACGATCCAACCAACTATGACCAGTGGCAACTCCATGCGCTCTTGGAATCGGGATACGAACTCCCTTAGCATCTCATTATCCCGTTGTCTTACCTTGAAGATTTCTGATTTCCTTATTGCGACCTTTATGGCCCCGGCGTGCACTTTTTGAAAGAATCCGCCAACATGGCGAATGAATCGATGGAATTTGGTGGCAGGTTGTGATGCCAAATCACTGCTCCCTTCGATAGGGTCTCTCCAAACTTCTTAAACAACAAAGACTCGATCTCATCATCCTCCAAATCATTACCCGTAATGGAGCATGTGTAAGAGGTAACATGCTCATTGGGGTCAGTGGTCCCGTTATAGTTGGGTATGTCGGGCATACTGAACTTCTTTGGAATGGGCTTCGGAGCCGCACTCGAAGGGAAAGATTTTTGCACAAACTTCTTCGAATCCATTCCTTTAAAGATTGGTGGTGCCCCCGATATCTGGTCAACTCGAGAGTTGTAAGTCTCCACATTTTTATCATTGGCTTCAATTTTCTTCTCTCCTGATTCAATTCTCTTGGTGAGCTCATCGAGCATTTTCATTAAAGAAGGATCAGTCCCCGAATTGTTATCGCTCGATCTTTCTTGTACTGGCTCGGTACGGCGAGTAATATTCGGCTCGACCCTATTTGGAGCTTTGTACTGATTTTGTAACTGAGCAATGGCGGCTTGTTGAGCCTGAAGAATTTCGAATATCACTTGGTGACTGATTCCTTCGTCTCCTCTGCCCTGTGTACCTCGGCCATCGAATCGGCCTTCTCTACGTACACTCCCCTCGAGATCTGCGCCTAAGCCCGTATTCAGAGCAACGTGCGAACTGACGCTGACTGGATTGATGGGCAATACTCCTCCGAGATCATCCTGTGGCACCTCGATTCCTAGAGCAATCAAATTTTTGTTTTCCCCGTGATGTCCGAGGCCATTGTCACTGTGTGCGGACGCGTTTTGTGAGTTTGACATGTTTGAACCTGAAAGAAAAAATTCTTGACAAGAACAAGCGTAAAATAGTGTGTTTTACCAGAATCAGTACTGAACAATCACTATTATCCTTAACGCCACGGTGGGCGCCGAACTGTTTACCCTAAAATTCGAGTAACAATTAAACTTATATTGTGGTTTTAAGGATACGTGATCTAATCCAATATCAATTGATAAATAATGAACTAGATAAATAAATTGAATAGTAAAGTAAATCAAACCAGAGTTTTAGCAATACGTTCGACCTCGATTGGGGATGGTCTCGAGGTTGGATAATAAGAACAGTGAAGAACAATAATGAATAGTAATGAACAATAGAAAGCAACGTGTATATTATTTATCAGTGAATGATGGTGTTACAAATTAATGGGGTCCCTCTTTATATAGTAGAGGAATCCTAACTAAGGTATAATTCTAATAACGGGAATAAATCCTATGATTGGCGTCAATAACTGCTTGATTCGATCTGTTTTGGGATTTACGCCGAGATCTTCGGTCAGTTGCTAATATCTTGTCATTCCTTTATCACAACTCACTCGAGGTTAGTCATGCTCGATCTCGATCTTCAGTTAACACTTCGATCTTCACGCTCCATACTCTGCCATCGAGCTCGTTCCTGGACCATTACGAGCTTACTCTCGAGGTAGCTCCTCGTGCCTATGAAATCGGACATACCCGATTTTGACCGTATACACATACACTATACATCCTCTGCTATTTTTAGTTTTAGCGGTTGAGTGTGCGGCTATTTAGGTTAGTTCTTCTTTATTGGCCACAGTTTAAAGAAGGACCCATTTGGGCGTGGACTGCTACTTTATTGGTAGATTGCCTCAATTTTTAAAACTAGATATAGAAGAGGACGTAATACTACTATTATTACTAATAGTAAAGTTTAATTCCATTGTCTTAATTTGAAAAGAAAGTTGGATGTGTTATAAAACAACAAAGAACAAGAACAATATTACACACAGAGAGAGAGAGAGGAAATTCTTATTGAATTTCTGGGATGATTTACAATGGGGTAAGACCTATCTATTTATAAGAAAAGAGTGACTTAGCCACCAAGTAACAAACCCTAGAATCTCTCTAGAATATAGACATTCACCATAAATAGAATTTTATTTATAACACTCCCCCTTGAATGTCTATTCAACAAATAATGTGCCTCGTTAAAACCTTAACTAAAATAAAACCAAATGGGAAAAAAGTTCCAGAAAAGGAAAAAGAGTACACATGTTTAAAAATACGCCCTTTGGTTGCCTCGTTAAAAACTTTGCAAGAAAAACCCAGTGGGACAAAACCTTGTAAGGGAAAAAGAGTGCAGCGCGCATTAACTCCCCCTGATGAGAGCATCAATTCACATCCTTGAGCCTTCGCATCCCAATCTTGTGTATTAGCTTCTTGAAGGTTGATGTTGGTAGAGATTTTGTGAACAAATCAGCCATATTATCACTTGAACGAATCTGTTGCATAGTGATATCACCATTCTTTTGAAGATCATGTGTGAAAAATAACTTTAGCGAAATGTGCTTTGTCCTATCTCCTTTTATGAATCCCCCCTTCAATTGGCCTATGCATGCTGCATTGTCTTCATACAAAATCGTGGGTCGTTTGCCACACTTCAAACCATATTTGTCTCGAATAAGATGTATTATAGACCTCAACCACACACATTCTCGACTTGCTTCATGAATAGCAATTATCTCAGCATGATTAGATGAAGTAGCCATGATTAGTTTCTTAGTCGATCGCCAAGATATGTCAGTGCCTCCACATGTAAACACATAGACTATTTGAGATCGAGCCTTGTGTGGGTCAGATAAATACCCAGCATTGGCATAACCCACAAGATCGGGACTGCAATTATTGCCATAAAATAAGCCCATATCGATAGTTCCTTTTAGATAACGTAATATGTGTTTGATTCCATTCCAATGTCTCCTTGTAGGAGCAGAGCTATATCTTGCTAAGACATTAACTGAAAAAGTTATGTCAGGTCTTGTAGTGTTGGCAAGATACATTAGTGCACCAATTGCACTAAAATATAGTACTTCAGGACCAAGTAGCTCTTCATTCTCTCCTTGAGGTCGGAATGGATACTTACTCACATCAAGTGATCGAACAACCATCGGAGTACTTAATGGATGTGCTTCATCCATGTAAAACCGTTTCAATACCTTTTCTATGTAGGCAGATTGATGAACAAAAATTTCGTTTGTCAAATGTTCAATTTGCAAACCAAGACATAATTTTGTCTTTCCGAGATGTTTCATCTTGAATTCTTTCTTTAAATAATCAATTGCCTTTTGGAGTTTTATAGGAGTTCCAATAAGGTTTATGTTATCAACATATACGGCAAGTACAACAAATTCCGATGTTGTTTTCTTTATAAAGACACATGGACAAATGGCATCATTTATATAACCTTCCTTTAATAAATACTCACTAAGACGATTATACCACATACGTCCTAATTTCTTTAGACCATACAAAGATCTTTGCAATTTGATTGAAAACATTTCCCCGTATTTTGAATTATGTGCGTTAGGCATTTTAAATCCCTTGGGATTTTCATGTATATCTAATTATCAAGTGAGCCATAAAGGTAGGCGGTAACCACATCCATTAAATTCATATCAAGCTTTTCATGGACAGCAATACTAATGAGATAGCGGCACGTTATAACATCCATAACGGGTGAATACGTCTCTTCATAATCGATATTAGGCCTTTGTGAAAATCCGTGTGCAACAAGGCGTGCCTTATATCTTTGTACCTCATTATTCTCATTCCTCTTGCGTACAAAGACCCATTTATAGCCAACACGCTTAACACCATTAGGTGTTTGGGCTACAGGTCCAAAAACTTCACGTTTCGTAAGTAAATTCAACTCTGATTGGGTTGCTTCTTGCCATTTTGGCCAATCACGTCTTTGTCGACATTCTCTAACAGATTGAGGTTCAAGATCCTCACTATCTTGTATAATGTTGATGCAATATTATATGCAAAGACATAATCCACCACTATATCCACTCGATTCAAATTTGTCTTAATATCGATTGGATTTATTGATAGTTCCTTATTTTCTTGAGTCTCGAGCTCAGTGGTTTCCTCATGAATCTCAGAATTTATTGAATCGTGGATTTCTTCATGAGACTCTTTCGTAGTTTTATTTTGATCATTTGTTTTCCTTTTTCTAGGATTTCGATCCTTAGAACCCAATGGTCTGCCACGTTTTAGGCGTGCTTTTGACTCATTAGCTATGACAGTAGAAGATTGTCCAATAGGGACATCAATACGGATTGAAACATTCTCTGCAGGGATATGTGATTTTGTTATCCTTTTCAAATCCGTAAATGCGTCTGGCATTTGATCTGCTATTCTTTGCAAATGGATAATCTTTTGCACCTCTTTTCACAAATAGAGGTACGTGGATCAAGATGAGACAATGATGGATTTTTCCACAAAATTTCCCGTTTGGTTTCACCAATTTCTCCCCCTAATTTTGGGAAAAGTGTCTCATCAAATCGAGCAGTGAATAAATCCCCCGTTAACGTTTCAAGATAGCGAATAATGGAGGGCGGATCAAACCCAACATATATTCCTAACAACAACATATGGAGGCACATATACTGCGCATCCAAAAATTCTTAAATGGAATATATAAGGTTCATGACCCAAAACTAATTGCAACGAGGAATATTTATGATAATTTGTCGGTCTGAGATTAACTAGCATTGTTGCATGCAAAATGGCGTGACCCCAAACAGAATTGGGCAACCTCATTTTCATGAGTAACAGTCTTGCTATCAAATGCAGACGTTTAATTAAAGACTCAGCAAGGCCATTTTGAGTGTGAACATGAGCTACAAGATGTTTCACTTTTATCTCAATTGATAGGCAATAATCATTAAATACTTGAGATGAAAACTCAACATCATTATCAAGTCTAATAGACTTAATTGGATTATCGGGGAATTGCGCTCATAATCAAATTATTTGTGCCATTAATTTTGCAACCGCGAGGTTGCGAGATGACAATAGGCACACATGAGACCATCTAGAGGATGCATCTATTAAGACCATAAAATATCTAAACGACCCACTAGGTAGTGAACAGGTCCACAAACGTCTCCTTGTATACGTTCCAAAAACGCAGGGGACTCAATCCCAACCTTTGTTGGTGATGGTCTAATAATTAACTTGCCTTGATAACAAGCAGTGCAAGAAAATTCATTATTTAAAAGAATCTTTAAATTCTTTAATGGATGCCCATTTGAGTTTTCTATAATTCGTCTCATCATAATTGATCCAGGATGTCCCAATCGATCATGCCAATTACAAACGTATTGGAATCGGTAACCTTTTGGTTTACAATAGAATGTACCTCGATCGCACTAATTCTTGTCCAATACAGACCATAAGATAAATATGGGAATTTCTCAATAACCCTTTTCTGGCCAGAGGCATTTTTGGTAATGATAAGATATTCAAGATTATTCTCATCTATTGTCTCAATATGATATCCATTTCGGCGGATATCTTTAAAACTCAACAAGTTCCTCTTGGACTTGGAGGAGAACATTTCATTCTCTTGATAAGTATTGTTCCCTTAGGCAGAGTTATAATAGCTCTTCCAGAGCCTTCAATAAATTACTATTACCAAAAATTGTAGTAACATCTTCCTTACACATACTTAAATGAGAAAAATATTTCTTCTCTTTGAATATTGTATGTGTCGTACATGAATCAATTAAACAAATATTTTTACAATTGAACTTTGATCCAAGTTTGCTTTGTGGAATATCCATATTTGCTTCCTAAGGGTTGACATACAAAAAAATATATGAATAAATATTAGTATTATGGGAGACAGGATCAATTAATTAGAGTTCTATGTAACGGGAGAAACTTTAAAGATAAATATGAGAGATTGCAAGAAAATACAATCATAATTCAAGTACTGAATGTTAAAGGGAAATACAAGCTATTTGCAAATCTCAAAAGGGTCCATATCTTGGTCCAAAGGTGGCTTCTTCTATGACTGTTTATGAATAGCAGGGGAAAGGCTAAGACAATCGAAATATTTTCTAATTCGAAAGGTCTATGAGGTGACAATGCCCACTAACATCCTTGTTATCATAATCTCAGAGAAAGCACAGAAAGGCATGTGTAATCGAACGTAAACATATTAGCAGTTTATACAAATCAAATCATCTCATTATTAAGCTAAACCACACAAGCAGTAGTTATTCAATCAGTAAAAGCCTTTCACCAGCAGTATTTGCAACTGTTAGCCCTTCTGCAAATATTGTTTGATATTGTCCGTGTAGCCATTGATATTATTCAGAATATGCATTTGGTTTGTCACATTCTTTTTGTTTAATTTTGTGGCAATATTGAATTCTAAACTACTTATAATACATAGAAATTCTTATATTTAATGCAGTCTAAGAAAGAATCACGGTGCTCAAAACGAATACTAAGCAAACTGATCAATTTAGATACTCTGTTTAAAACGAATACTAAAACTACATTTAATTAAAACAAACTAACATTGTTTCATAAAACAAATAAAACTAATGACTACTACTCATGTAAAGAACTATGATTACATGATGTTTATTTATTAACTACTACGAATAAGCAAAAATAAAAATTAAACTACTCAATCATCTTTAACCACAGATCCATCACCGATCAAGTGGTCTATTTTCCATCAGGGTGCTCAAAGAAGTCTGCCACATCCAAGTGAGTGATGTCAAAATCATTGTGAGAGACAAAATTGGCTTCAGGGCCTTTATTCTTTAGAGATGCTTGATAAAGCTCAACCAAATGTCTTGGTACACGACAAATATTTGCCCAATGCCCTTTTCCACCGCAACGATAACATTCAGTTTCTGAACCATTTGACTTTGGCTTCTCATTTTTCCCTTTTCACTTTTGGTGATTATTTTTCTTTGGGGGGTGATTAACACCAGGAAAATTTCTTCCTTGTCCACGGCGACGATCATGACTACGACCACAACCTCGAATAGGGCCGCGACCTTTTCCACGCTTGGCATAACGGGGATACACCTCATCCATTTAAGGCAATGGTGTAGACCCAGTGGGTCGATTTTATGATTTCTCATGAGCAAGTCATTATTTCGTTCAGCCACAAGGAGAAGAGAAATCAACTCAGAGTACTTCTTGAAATCTTTTTCTCGGTATTGCTGTTGCAAGACCATATTGGAGGCATGAAACGTTGTGAACATTTTTTCAAGCATATCATAGTCAGTGATAGTATCTCCGTAGAGTTTCAATTTAGAAGTAATTTTGAACATTACAGAATTATATTCAGAAACAGACTTAAAGTCTTGGAGCCTCAAATGAGCCCAATCATATCGTGCTTGTGGAAGAGTGACCAACTTTAAGTTGTCGTATCTTTCCTTTAAGCCATTCCACAAAACAAGTGGATCTTTGACTGTGAGATATTCTATTTTCAATCCTTCATCAAGGTGATGGCGCAAGAAAATCAAGGCCTTAGCACAATCTTGGGTAGATGCTTTATTTTTATCTTTAATGGCGTCTCCAAGACCCGTTGCATCTAAATGGATTTCAGCATCCAACACTCATGTCATATAGTTCTTGCCCGAAATTTCAAGGGCAATGAACTTTCTTTTCATAATGCCAGTCATAATTAAAAAGAGGAGAAAAGTTATACCTTAATCTTCTCAAAGAGCTTCTTGAGATGGTAGAGTCTCGTGTTGATAACGTGTTATAAAACAATAAAGAACAAGAACAATATTGCAGAGAAAGAGAGGGGAAATTCTTATTGAATTTTTGGGATGATTTACAATGGAGTAAAACCCCTCTATTTATAAGGAAAGAGTGACTTAGCCACCAAATAACAAACCTTAGAATCTCTCTAGAATATAGACATTCACCATAAATAAAATTCTATTTATAACAGGATGATTTTATTTGGAATGAATAGGTGGAGTCCGGTTGTTTTTTAATCGGATCCTGTTAGTTTTCGATTGAATTTGTTTACGTATACTATAAAACTAAACGCTTTTCATAGTTGGAGGCTGATTATTAGCGCTTCAAGTCGGAGAATATGAAAATTTAGTCGTAAGCGGATCTAGGATTTCGAGAACATGGATGCATCACAAAAAAAGGAGGGGAAATAATTATGTATTGAACCAAATGCATCATTCAATTTTTATGGAGCATGAGTGTCAATATATAATACTGGACAAATTCTACAAAATACGTACATAAAATACTTATTTGGCGGAGAGATCATGAGTTCACGTGTCCCGTAATTGTAGGCTATAGATACACCCCTGCTTGTAGATGAACATCCAATAATAATTGCACCATAACTCCACGAGAGTGTTTGAGTATGGGTTTCATGCATATATATATATATATATATATAAGTAATTTTGAAGAAACAACATTGTTATACATGACTTATAAAAAGGAGTATAAGTTCACGTGAACCCATATCCCTCAACTTGGATACGCCACTTATCTAAGGGCATGGTGAAATTATAAGATTTTTCTCTTTGAGTTTCTAACACCATATTAATATATAATTTCCAACTCATTATAGATTAAAATATTACATTTACCTCTCATGTTTTGATTCCTTTTCGTAACAAAATTTTAGTGTAGTTATCATTAATGTATCAAAATTTTAATAGATATACATAGATTATATACTCTTTATATATGATTATACTTATATTATGTATAAATTATCCGTATATCATATATTTGTTGCCTTTTTTATTTTAAACTTTAGATGAACGGTTTAATTCTCTTATAATTTATTAATTTAATTAATTTAATTAATTTTGTAACTATTTTTGGCCCTTTTCTCAAAGACCATCCCTCATAAGTCTTTCACAGCGAATCAAAAGCGCGAGTCTTCCATCTTTGTCCACCTCCGAATTCCCGCAACACCCCCCGCTTAATTCCCATCTGGGTGTGTATAATAACATTCTCTAAATACGCGCGCTGTAGTATAGTGGATAAATGTACACGCGTATGATTGTAGTTTGAGTCTGCTTTAAGGCAGAGCATAATTGAGAATCTGAAGTTGTTTGTAATTTATTATTTCTTGATCTAGAGATGTCGAATTCATTGCCTTACTCGGTGAAAGATGTGCATTATGATAACGCCAAGTTCCGCCAACGATCCGTATCTCAGGTCAGCTCAATCGAACTTTGTACCTTTGAATCTTGTTTTCATTTTCGAAATTATCTTGATTTCTCTGTTAAATGGATTAAAGGATCGATTTAAAAGGATTGGTTTTTCTGAGTTTGTTAAGGTTTCTTCATTGGATATAGTGGAAATACCCTGATTAGTTTGAAGAGAGAAAAAAATTGTTTTTTTTGTTGTTCTTCTATTTTTTTGTCTTATATGAACTAAAATTTGCTTATTATGACTGGTGCAATTGTGGAATTGAATCCAAAATTAATGCGGAAAGTAACAGCCAATCTGGTAAAAAGAGAAAAAAATTATATACCTCTCATACTGCAAGTGGATATAAATAGAGGCAAGTCAAACATTTGTTCTTCTTGAACTTGATTTGATATATAACTAGCGTAAAAGATTTTGTTTAAATATTAAATTTCCTAATTTATGAAAAAGGCTGAAATAGGCTTTGACATTGAGCTGAGCATATCACTTGTACCACTTGAAGCATGTTTTTTCCCCTTTTTTATGCTTAGTTAATTATTAATACCATATTTTTAGCTATCTTGTTGAATCTCTAAGTGGAGCTTCAGATTAGTATATTTTTATGCTTTTTAACCGTTGTCAATCTCATTTTGAAAGTTTTCTTTTAGTTCCTCTTCTTGTGGGTTTGGGGGATGAGGGTGGGGGGAAGGATTTAGCTTTTGGACCTTGGTATGCACTTCATTTCATGAAAGGATGCTGCAACAGTGTTGTACTTGCACGAAACCGTCTTTCGCTACATAACTTATTTATGTTGTGAATCTTAGTACGCGGACACCTTTAAAAGCATTATTACGTCTCAGCCTATAAAAACTACAGACAAAAAAAGTCTAGTAACTTTGGTTGAAGGCTGGTGATAACTTTGGTTGGAGGCTGGTGATTACTATATGTTAATTGCCATTTCAACTAGTATAAGATTTGGACTTCATTGCCATGTGATAAATACACGATGTTGTTGCTAGCATATTTGAGTAGATTACGTTAAAAAGCAATTAATGTAGCTATAGATAAGACCTTTTTCGTCTTTTATTATCTCTGACCATTTTCCTTGCAATGTTGATGCACCTGTAAGTTCTTCCTGGTAAATTTGTGATAGCTCCCAAGATCATTTTCACTCCTTGAAAAGAGTCTTTATATTTCTGCAGCTGAATTATGTATTTTCTCTTGTACACTGAAATTTTATAGTTTGCTCATCTTTTCAGGTAATTTCTCAGGCTCTATTAACCAGTAACGGAAAACGTGATTATTTAAAATGTAGCACTGGGAAATTTCTTGTGTTACTGATGATTGGTGGTTTAGCATATCTCATACTGGCTCATAAAAGTGATGTCCATCCTGTATCTGATGGTGTAGCAAAAAATGATGGATCTAAGGAAGGAGACAATATCATGACTCATGGAAGCGGCAAATTCAGGAGATTATGGAGAAAACCACCTAGACTTCCACCTCGGTTATCTCCCGATGAAATAAATAGTAGGAATCGATCTATTCAAGAGTCTACGAAAAGAGCTGAGCCTGAATGGATTGCAAGACAACATAAGGTTAAAGAGGCATTTATCCATGCCTGGTCTGGCTACAAGTCCTATGCCATGGGTTTTGATGAACTTATGCCCTTGAGCCATAGAGGGGTTGACGGTTTAGGAGGTTTGGGAGCTACAGTTATCGATGCTTTAGACACGGCTATGATTATGGGAGCTGATGAGGTCGTATATGAAGCAGGATCATGGATTGAGAAACATCTTCCTGAGAAGATTGAAGGGAAAGGCCAAGTTAATCTCTTTGAAACTACAATACGAGTTCTAGGGGGTCTTTTGAGTGCTTATCACTTAAGTGGTGGGAATCAAGGGGGAATTCCAGGACACAAGGGGCCTAAACCATCTATTTATCTGGAAAATGCTAGGAACTTGGCTGATCGTCTACTTACTGCTTTTACAACAAGTCCCTCTGATATTCCATACAGTGATGTTGTCCTGCGTGAAAAGTCTGCACATCCTGCCCCTGATGGTCTGAGTAGCACTGCTGAAGTTGCAACTCTACAGCTTGAATTCAATTATCTTAGTTATCTAACAGGTGATGCAAAGTATAGCATAGAAGCCATGAAGGTTCTACAACATATAAAGACTTTGCCAAAGGTGGAGGGACTGGTCCCTATATACATAAGGTAAGCAACTAAACTCCTATTTTCCTATTCCAGGACTTGTGTAGGCAGATGTTTGCCCTGCTAATTATATCATGTGCTGCAATTATTCCAGTATCTTGAAATGTGTCTTCTTTACCTGTTATTATCGTTTTGGGAGCTATACTTATCTCAACTTCCAACAATGTAGGGCATTCAACGTAGTGGTAACAGCGCCATATGATAAAAGCCTTTTCTATGTTCTGTCTGGTTCTTATTTTATTGTAAAGTATATATAGCTCTTCTGGCAAAATTAACATTTAAAACCAAATTATGATGAAAACAGTTTGCAGTTCACTCTATGTCTCTAGAATCAATGAACTTCTTTTAATTATCTTTTTCCCTTCCTATTCAACATGCAGGAAAACCATAACAGTTTTTCTATATCCAGTTGTATCTATATTGTTGGTTACTGTTTATTTCCTGATTATACAATAAGATTTACTATTAAACTAAACTAATTAAACTAATTTGTTCCATTGCCAATTCCTTCTTCACTATCTATTATGTTAGAAAGATGCAGTCATGTTTTCCAGAAATCTCACCGCAACCCCTCCAAAAAAAAGGAAGAAAAAAGAACATCTCAGCAATAGTTCAGTAGCTTTATTTGCATATATACACTCATGATTCCCTAACATATGAAAGAGTAGCATTTAGTTGTGGTTAGGGTCTCTGAATGAGTCAATGTGCAAATATCTTGTTCACTTGCTTCAGACATGCTTCCACCATCACATCTTTTGTTCCTTGTTCTCAGCCACTTCCGTTGATATTTGTGCCATTTCTTTGCCACGTAAATATCTCTCAGCCAAAAGCTGCAATTTAACCGTGCAGAGTACAAGTCTAAGAATGAGTGGAGTTCGGATTTTTTTCATTAGTGTTTACTGTTGGATTAGAAAATATAGAACTGTTATACCCATTGACTTTTCGTTTGTGCTTATGATGATGTCAGCCCTCAATCTGGAGACTTTAGTGGGGACAATATTAGACTTGGATCGCGTGGTGATAGCTACTATGAGTATCTTATTAAAGTATGGCTTCAGCAGCGAGGAACTAACTGTTCATACTTGTACGATATGTATGTCGAAGCAGTTAAAGGTGTCAGGCACCTTCTTGTACGCAAATCTGTTCCAAACGGCTTGCTCTTTGTGGGAGAATTGCCTTATGGGCGAGAAGGTGGTTTCAGTCCAAAGATGGATCACCTGGTATGCCATTTCTGTTATTATTCTTTTCTAGCTGTGCTTCAGAAACCAAAGATGGAAAAGTCGAAATGGGACTGACAAAGAATCAGCTGCATGATGCCAAATTTATCTGCAGTACAAAAAGAAAGAAAAAAGATCATCCCAACCTACATTCCAATACTCTCCTTAATATACTTAGCCAATTCTATATTTTAAATTTTGTATGTTTATAGAAGGTTTTCAAATTTATCAATCATTTTTCTCACTCAAGAGTTTAACATACTAAAATCGCTGGCCATAAGTTTCACTTTTCTCTTCTGCCTGTGTTGATTTATGACGGATTACGAGTGGCAGACATTGATATACCTTTACCTACCGACCTAGCTATATATTTTAGTAATGTGTTTTTTGTTAAAGTGTCTAATCGTGATTTAGAGGAAAATATACTTTTCGTGCCTCTTTCTTTTTTATTCAAAATGAAATTTACATTCCTAAATATATGAAAGCTTGATTTTAGATATTGATTTCTGTTCTTATAAGTTTGATATCATTTGACATCATCCTCAGGTGTGTTTCCTTCCCGGTACCCTAGCCCTTGGTGCTACAAAGGGGTTCACAAAGGAAAGGGCTATGAAAGAGAACTTGCTCACTTTTGAAGATATGGAAAACCTAAAGCTTGCTGAAGATCTGGCTAAGACATGCGTGGAAATATACTCAGTAACCTCTACTGGCCTTGCTCCAGAAATAGCCTATTTCAATATTGAGGTGAGTTAAACATTTTTTATTTCTTTCATCACTTTTGGCAACTGTTATGTAAGGTGTTGCTTTCAGTTTTCCCTTGTCGATCTTCAAATTATTTTTTGAGGAGGGGGAGTTTGTGAAAATTTGAAAATCTTGTTACATACTCTAAACTTCTTATGTATGTTTAATGTCAATTATTCTAGATGCAACACATATTTTGTGGTTGTAAAAGATGTAAGAATAACTTAATGCTAGTCCAATCAATCAAACAAATCTGGCAAACAATCAGAGTGAGATTGTGCCTATTACAACTTGAATGATCTAATTTCATCAATAGAGAGACGTAAGATAAATTGACGATAGTGTTCATATATCAAACCCGTCTTGAGTATTCTCTATTTTGACATAATTGGAAAATTCTTGCATTCTAATGTTTTTTGTTATCTTGTTTTCTTCAAGCAGGGAAATTCTGAAGGTGGCCCTGGTGGTGGAAACAAAAGTTCGAGATATTTGAATGACATAATCATAAAGCCTGCCGATCGTCACAATCTTTTGCGTCCCGAAACCGTTGAATCATTGTTTGTACTCTATCGTATTACTGGCGATTCAAAGTATGTTCTTATTTTTCAGTTGATCTATGAACTTAGATATATATTCACTTTATGGTTTTTTACAGATAAGTTTTGTTGATTTGGTGGATAGGTATCGTGAATGGGGGTGGCAAATTTTTGAGGCATTTGAGAAGTACACAAAAATCGATTCTGGAGGTTACACTTCTCTTGACGATGTCACTGTGCTTCCTCCACGAAGAAGAGACAAGATGGAGACATTTTTCTTGGGTGAAACACTCAAATACCTCTATTTGCTGTTTGGTAATAGCACCACAATCCCGTTGGATGAGTATGTATTCAACACAGAAGCTCATCCTATCCCAATAATTTCTAGAAGTCAGTGATACTACGTTTGCAAGAAGAATTTTTTCAATATTGGCGGATGCAGATGATCCAAGAGAACATATTCCAGCAAAGCTCAGATGGAGTTTAAATTTGTTTAAATCGGCTCAATAGGTCGCAAGTGACCTCATGGAAGCTTATTCATAAATGTTAAGTTAGATGGAGCTCGCTGAAATTTTCGTCTGAAGCTTGTCAATTGATGCTTCTGGAGCTTATATCCAGAGCAAGACTTGAGGCAGGAAACTCTTGTTAAACATCTTGTTTGTGTAGAGCACACGAGATAGTTGCAATTTTATAAGGCGTTACAGTTGTATGTTATTCATGGAAAGAGCACGATATAGAGTGTAATCCTCCTGTAGTGAGTCGAAGATATTCTTGAAACTGATGTATTAATTTGCAATTTTGATTTCTCCCTTTGGAGATACAAAGATTGATCATTTAGCCTAACATTTACAAAATGAGATCAATATACAATTGCTTTTATCCTTCTGAGCATTCTCTAAATTTCTGATAATTTTCCTTTAGGATTATATTCAATGCTCAAGCATTCAAGTTAAAGGAAAAACAAATGGTCGCCATCTCTGATGACATCAATGTCATCTATTTCAGCATCCTCTGCATTTACAGCTCTCTTGAAATTGTAGCCTCCAAATCTTTGACCTGCAGTTGCACAAAATTGCAGCGTGAGAAAAAAGATGGCGTTACAACTTGGTTCTTTAATTTTCCTAAAATGAAAGGTAATTTTACCTGCTACTCTGAATAGCTCTTCTAGTGAATCAGGTAGAATTATTAGCTTCCCAAACTGGCCTTGCAATGATTCGTTCTTTTTCATGTGAATGGTGACTCTCTTATTGGTGGATTTTGTCACTTTATAACCACTTGAAATGGTATTACAAGAGTTGGAACAACAGGGGACCTCTGGCTTCAGTTGACAGCTCTTTGTTCCCTTATCATCTGGTCCCATGAGCTCAAATTTCTGCTCATTTAGTTCCTTCTTATTTTCAAGATTTAATGACAAATCATTCATGCTTTTGTTTATTTCTTGTACATCATCTCCCTCTTTCTTCTTAACTTTAGCTTCCAAATTGTTGATATCTATGCTAGTCAGTGCTGTATCATGATGCCTTTTGATTTCTGGCCCTCCATTTGTTTGGTGGTCCACATAACCAAAGCCTCCGAATTCCTGCAGATTCTGATGTTTTTTTTAACAAAAAGAAGTGTTTGTGAATGTCGTTTTTCCTAAGCAATAACAATTGTAGATTTACCAGGAAAAGTTGCGTGAGAAGAAAGTTGTTCATAATTTGGTAAACTTACCAGCAAAAGATTGTTCATAATTATCCGTTCATCTTCTGGATTTGCGCGAAGAATGTTCATCAATGCCGTCCTGCTTAGCCGTAGAATTTGAGAAATTTCAGTAGTTCGAACAGCAAATGGCTGTGGTCTCCCACATAAAACACCTATTTCTCCAAATAGTTCCCCTGAAACAGCCTTTCCTATTATCTGTTTCGAAACAAGATTGAGTCAAGATAAGTTATATGCTAAAGTTGTGACTTTCTTGTTGGAAAAATGGATATATTAGTCGTGTATTAATACATACTTGCTCTAGCCCTTCAATTTGTGCTATCAGTTCCTGCAGCAATGATTATAAAATACTGATGTAAGTACATGAAAATCACAGTTTTTCTACGGTTTCAAGTAACTATATATACACTCAATCTATAAAACTAACTTACCACTGCTCCTGAAACTATTATATACAGATCTGTTGGAGCCTCATTCTGCAAAATCACATCTTGCTTGGGAGGGAAGTATTCAGCTTCCATTTCAGGAACCTTAACGACGGAAAATTTAAGTATCACACTGTTAAACTGCAATGCAGACATCCAGAAAAAGAACAAGAGAGAATGGAGGGGAGAAACTTACTAGTTGGAAAAGGAGGTTCGGCGAAACACCTTGGAATAAACGGACATTTTGAACTATAGGAAAAAAAAGGTGATGCGCAATGCTTGTTCGGATAGCTTTGGGCAGGCCATTGAGAGTCTCATCTTGTTTCAATGCTTCAGTTCTGAACTTGAGACATATGTGAGACAAAACCTGATCTTGTACCCTTGGAGGCAACTGATTCCTTTTCGCAAATTCTTGGGCTGCTTTCACTGTATCCCTCTGCAAAACCAAAATTACCAAGTTTAAATTCTATTTTAGATGTATGAACTGTAAGACGCGATTTGTGGGGAGAGAGGGAGAGAAGCATACGAAGTTTCTAGTGCGGCTAGTCCAATGAACAACAAGATTAGTCATGTTTCCAATGATGTAAGAAGTCAATCCCAAGTTGAATAACATGTAAAAAATGTCAAACAACATTTCCCTTGAGTTCTCAGCATGCAAATCCCCATAACCAGTTGTTGTCATCGTTACAATAGACCAATATAGTGATGTTATATATCTGTCCCCGACGCTTTCTGTCTTGAAATCAGGATTTGCAGCACCAATCCATGTTTTTCTTGGATTAGGATATCTATCTGCAATCATATAGTTAAAGCATCCAGCACAGTGCACTGCAAACAATGTTACCTGAACTCAAACAACAACGTCCAAATACTAGTGGTCAACATGCTATACATACAAAAATTTCATCTTTTGTGGATTCAAGAATAAATGAAGGCATTGAGGACTTACAGATATGAGTTTTGTACATCGCGTCCAGAAGTAGTTAAACCGGATGTCCTTCTCAAGTCTGAAGGAAAGCAAACCGGCTTATATGTGAGAATTGGTTCCAGCATTAAAGCATTTCATAATTCATGTGTAGAAGAAACCAAATACAGGTGGTGTTTGGACCTTGCAAACAGGGCACTGACTCGTCTGAGACGCCAAAGTCTGAGCATGCTGAGCAACTTGAAGCCAACTCCACCGCTTTCTTTGTGATCCGTGAAGAGGAGGATCAATGATTGAAATGGTACAGTGGAGCATACATCAAATATGAACCAACTCGACAAGTACCTGTTATTATTTACATGTTACAACTATATATATATATATTTTCTTGAATGTAAATACTGACTTAGAACTACAAGTTTACCTTATTGCAATTTTCTTAGGTTCATCAACAAGGAGATAGGACTCTCGATGAAGATACGCGACGAAGAAGGTAAGGAAAATGTCAATAGCAAAGAAGCAGTTGACAATGTGGTCAATGATGAATAAAGCATCATCTTCCTTGTATGACAAGAATGCAAACTCAAACGGAGAAATCCAGGCTGAGTATATGACTAAAACAACTAGAAACATCTCCCAACACCTGAAATAACTCACCAAAAAACTCAAATCACAATCATAAGCTTAACTAAATTTCTATGTAACAGGGGTGAGAGATATATTATTTATTACCTATACCGGGGATTGAAAGGCGAAACGATGAATTTTCGAAGCTTTGTAGCATAGTTGATTCTAGCTCCAAGAGAAGGGAGAAGATCACTCGAGAAGAAACCGTTATTGGTTTCTGTATTCATTTGGAACTCGTCCACACAAAACCGTTGCAAACAGTTTTTAGCATAAGAAAAAGACATTACTATATTACTTCTTTTTGGTGAGGCCTGTGATGTGGGAGGTGGGGTTTTAGACTTTCTTGGAAAGGCAAATGTATACTAATAAATAGAGAGTCTGTTAAAAATAACAAGTCATTTTGGTGGTAAACTCCCTAGTATAAGGAGCCTTTATATATATAGGTGAAGAAGCGGTTGGCACACACGGGTCAAGTCTTCTTTAATATGATTCTTTTAAAAAGCAATCAACTTTAAGAACGTGACTATGCTGCTTGTTTGGTATCATTAAGGAAAGGAAAGGAAAAGAAAAGTTAGGAAGAAGGTGAAAAGAAATATTACAAAAGTAATATTTTTTTTTAACCAAGAAAATGTAATGGAAATACAGACAGATTTTGATTGATAAAACTGAGCCAATACGGCTGTTAAAGTGGCAGACATGAGTTAGCTTCATTAATGCAGCAGCAGTAGAGAGAAGTTAATTTCTGAGATAATTAGGAGGAAGAGAAAGAAAAATGAAAATGGGGTTGGCCTGTAATGGTGGTGGAAGCTCCACCATTTTTTAAGAATAAGCATTTCTTGAAAGGACGGATTCTGAGTGAAAACCAGTTGGGTGTTTTCATATCATTTTCTAGAATTGGACCAACAAATTTTATTAGGATTCTGGGATGGAAAACACGTGGACCAATAAGATGAAACTTTAGTTTTAACAAAAATCTCTTTCTCTCCTTCCTTCCCTTAAAAAGACTCAATATTTCTAACCTTAAGTTTGATAATGTTGCTATGAAAAAGAGAGGGAAAATAAGGATGTTGTTTATTGGAGAGCAATCAGAGCCATATGTGCTGGAATAAATGCCCTCCATATATCCAGCCGTTCTCTCTCTGCCCACACTCTGTTTCGTATCTCTTCAATCTTCATTATGGTTGGCCCTCTTCGGGATAAAGCAAAGGCGAATTTGAAGAAAAAGAGTATTTTGAAGTTGAAATTTTGCTTAGATATGATGTAAAATCCTCTATTTTAAGTTGAAGATAAATTAATGGACAGAATTATAAGACGAATATTGAGCACATATGATATTGTATTATTTGCATAACCCAAATTGAAGTATGTCCACGCCAACAAAATATTGTTGTTTGTTGATATTTGTTCGATCCATTGTTTTCTCTATAGCTTCAAAGTGATAGATATTTGCAGTTCATTAAATCCCTTTTGTACACTTATTGTCACAAATCTTTGAATTAGACCATATATATGTTACTTAGTAATTTTGTTTAGTTATTCGTAGTAGAAGGCGAAATGATAGAGACAGGCACAGAGGTGGTTCATACAAATAAATCACACAGACACATGCATGAAATTTCTTCGAAAATGAAGTTTTGTCTAGGTGGAAGAGATTAAATAGAAAAGGTATACTTTTTGTTTATTTGTTAAAGGGAAGAAACTAAGGCACAAGGAGGACCCCATTTTGGTAGGCCTTAAGAGGAATTTATCCAGAAAACACACTATTTGTGGTAAGGATGAAGATCTTTCACCGACTTTGCATTATAGCAAAAATCAAACTCCTTTTAATTGGGACATGTCACATGTGTGTTGTAGTGTTTATATTTTATTGATGATATTTGGTGGGTTTGAGAAAACAAAAGAGAAAAAGAGATAATGATTTTCTCTTTCTTTTCTTTCGCTTTTCTGTTTCTATAACATAAATGAGGAGGACTCACATATACAGTGTATGAAAGGAGGCTTTAGTCAGTTCTAGAAATTGGAATATATATATATGTATATGTACGGATAAAATCGGGGCAATGTTTATCCCGATTCCTCGATGAGAGAATGAAAGGGGAGAAAAGATCTGCGAGATTGTAATCGTGGCCAAAGACCCTTCATATCGAGACCTAAGAAGAATAAACAATATATCTGACGTCGAACATGGTAAAGAGACGCAACCCAGACCGAGTATAAGTTCTATACCTCGGAAGACACGGTGAATGTTTATGAGTAACGGATATGGGGCCGTAATACTCGCCCTCAACCGGATATCACGGCACGAAGAATCTCCTTCGGTATCGATTAGGGATCAACAATTAAGGGGAAAAGAATTTTTTTACCTTTTTTAGACTTATACTAGGACTGAAATTCTCGAGGACGAGCTCACTATTCAATTTAAGATCAGGCTTGGTCATAACATTGTGCTTGGTTTGATCGTTTATTTCGCCTTTAATTCAGTTATTGATAATAGGTGAATTTGACTATAATTAGGACCCTAAGGAACTACATTTTGTATCGTTTTAATGTAAATATTGATAACAACATGCTCTAATTAGTGTTTTTCATGCATTTCAGGTGAAATATCACAAGAAAAGAACGTTGGAACATTTTTTGGAGTCAATTACGAAAAAAAAGGAAGCCTCAAACAATACCCACAAAGTGCACCAAATAATAAGCAAAAGCTAAGCTGAAGTAGGCCTACCGCGGTCCGGGCGCGACCGCGGTAGGAAGCAGCCGCAGATTCAGAGAGCCTGTTTGGCCGCGGTCCTGGCGTAACCGCGGTGCGACCGCGGCAGGACGCGTAAACTTCAGGGACTAAAGTGCAAAACACGAGATTTTAAGCCCCAAACCCTATATAAACTTAAGGAATTCGCCCAAGAGAGGGAGAGAATCAGTTTTGAAAGTAGAAAACATCAAAAGCAAGGGCAAGAGGCAAGGAGGAACATTGGGCATCAATCTTTATTCTCCTCTTTTGTTCTTTTACCATTGACTATAAATTCTTTTGTAGTTTTTGTTATTATTATGAGTAGCTAAATACTTTAATCTAAGGTTTTCGTGAAACCCGTTGGGGATAAACTCGTTGGCATGTTAATATAGTTTTGAGTTGGTTATTCATCTTTATTTGTTCAACTACGTTTTGATTGTAGTTAGTTGAAGGGCCCTCAACTAGCGGTTCCTATTTATTATGTATCTGCTTGAGAAAGAGTGCATATTTAGGTAGTTGTTGAACAACACCACTCCCGGAGTATAGACGAGAGTCATAACCGAGGGTTTAGAGGTTGGGTTAGAGATAATATACCTCGGGTGCAATCTAAAGTGAAACGTAACGTAAATATAGTTAGCGTAGCTCGAGAGAGTGTGTCTAGTAAATTGTCATAAATGCTTGAGAAAGATTTACGATAAC
>ML268564.1:28906-58949 GCA_005239495.1 Nicotiana undulata | reverse complement strand
GTTCGGGAGTTTCCAGATGTGTTTCCTGTAGATCTTCCAGGCATGCCTCCAGATCGAGATATTTACTTTTGTATTGATTTGGCTCCAGCCTATTTCCATTCCCCCTTATCGTATGTCTCCTAAGGAGCTAAAAGAGTTGAAGGAGCAGCTTGAGGAGTTGTTGGCCAAGGGGTTCATCAGGCCGAGTGTGTTGTCGTGGGGTGCTCCAGTCTTATTTGTGAAGAAGAAGGATGGGTCTATGCGAATGTGCATTGACTACCGCCAGTTGAATAAAGTGACCAACAAGAATAAGTACCTTCTACCGCGCATTGATGATTTGTTTGATCAGTTGCAGGGTGCTCGTGTGTTTTTTAAGATTGACCTGAGATCGGGTTATCACTAGTTGAAGATTCGGTCTTCTGATGTTCCGAAGACTGCATTCCGCACCAGATATGGTCACTATGAGTTTCTAGTGATGTCCTTTGGCTTGACAAATGCCCCAACAACATTTATGGACTTGATGAATAGGGTATTCAGGCCGTATATCGACTCCTTCGTTATTTTTTTCATTGATGATATATTGATCTACTCATGGAGCTTGGTTGAGCACGAGCAACATTTGAGAGTTGTGCTTCAAACCTTGCGAGAGCAGAAGCTACATGCTAAGTTCTCCAAGTGCGAGTTTTGGCTGGAGTCCGTGGCATTTCAGGGGCATGTGGTTTCAGGAGAGGGTATCAAGGTTGATCCTCAGAAGATAGAGGCACTTCAGAGTTGGCCGCGTCCTACCTCAGCTTCAAAGATCAGGAGCTTTCTGGGTTTAGCAGGCTATTACCATCGGTTTGTGGAGGGGTTTTCTTCTATTGCAGCCCCATTGACCAGATTGACTCAGAAGAATGCCCCATTTCGATGGTCCGACAACTGTGAGGCAAGCTTTCAGAAGCTCAAATCAGCATTGACCTCAACTACAGTTCTATCATTGCCTTCCGAGTCAGGGTCGTATACTGTATATTGCGATGTTTCACGCGTCGGGTTAGGATGTGTGTTGATGCAGGATGGCAGAGTTATTTCTTATGCTTCGCGCCAGCTGAAGGTTCATGAGAAGAAATATCCTTTGCACGACTTGGAGTTGGCAGCGATTGTTCATGCTTTGAAGATTTGGCGACCCTACTTATATGGCGTGTCTCGTGAGGTCTTCAATGACCATCGCGGTTTGCAACATTTATTTAAGCAGAAGGACCTTAATCTGAGGTAGCGAAGATGGCTTGAGTTGTTAAAAGACAATGATCTTACTATTCTGTATCATCTGGGCAAGGCAAATATAGTGGCAGATGCTTTGAGCAGAAGAGCAGCGAGTATGGGCAGTTTAGCTTACATTGCAGCGGAGGAGAGACCTCTAGCCTTGGACATTCAGTCCTTGGCCAATCGCCTGGTGAGATTGGATCTTTCTGAGCCTCATCGAGTTCTAGCTTATGTGGTTTCTCAGTCTTCGTTATTGGGAGAGATCAATGCTCGACAATTTGATGACCCGTGTTTGGCACAGCTTCGAGATACCGTGGTCCAGGGTAGGGCCAAGGATGTTACCTTGGGCGAGGATGGTGTATTGAGACTCCAGGGTAGATTGTGTGTTCCTGATATTGATGGCTTGAGGGAGAGGATTCTAGCAGAGGCGCACAGTTTGAGGTATTCTATTCATCCAGAGGCGACGAAGATGTACCGTGATATGAGGCTGCATTACTGGTGGAGGCGGATGAAGAAGGATATTGTGCGGTATGTAGCTCGATGCCTTAATTGTCAGTAGGTCAAGTACGAGCATCAGAGGCCAGGGGGCCTACTTCAGCAGATGCCCATTCTGGAGTGGAAGTGGGAGCGCATCACCATGGACTTTGTAGTTGGGTTGCCTCGGACATTGCGGAAGGTTGACACGGTTTGGGTCATTGTGGATAGACTTACCAAATCAGCGCATTTCATTCCTGTGGCTACTACTTATACTTCAGAGAGGTTGGCTCAGATTTTCATGAGAGAGATTGTCCGACTGCATGGTGTGCCGGTGTCTATCATCTCAGATCGAGGTCCTCAGTTCACCTTGCAATTCTGGAGAGCTTTGCACAGTGACATGGGCACTCAGATAGCCCTCAGTTCAGCATTTCATCCTCAGACTGATGGCTAGTCAGAGCGTACGGTTCAGATATTAGAGGATATGCTCAGGGCCTGTGTGATTGATTTTGGAGGTCAGTGGGACCAGTTCTTGCCTTTGGCGGAGTTTGCGTACAATAATAGCTATCAGTCCAGCATCGAGATGGCTCCATTTGAGGCTCTAAATGGTCGGCGATGTCGTTCTCCCATTGGGTGGTTTGAGCCTGGCGAAGCCAAGTTATATAGCACAGATCTGGTGAGAGATTCCTTGGAGAGAGTGAAGGTGATTCAGGAGAGGCTTCGCACAGCTCAGTCTAGGCATAAAAGCTACGCGGATCAGCGGGCGCATGATATAGCATTCATGGAGGGAGACAAGGTCCTGCTGAAGGTTTCGTCGATGAAGGGCGTCATGAGATTCGGGAAGAAAGGCAAGCTAAGCCCCAGGTTTATTGGTCCTTTCGAGGTGTTGAAGCGGGTCGGAGAGGTTTCTTATGAGCTTGCTTTACCTCTAGCCTTATCAGGTGTTCATCCAGTTTTTCACGTATCCATGCTTCGGAGGTATCACGCCGAGTTCTCTCACGTGATTGATTATAACACTATTCAATTGGACGAGCAGTTGAGTTACGAGGAGGAGCCAGTGGCCATTATTGATAGACAGGACCGCCAGTTGAGGTCCAAGACAGTTTCTGCGGTTAAGGTTCAGTGGAGGGGCCAGCCAGCCAAGGAGGCGACTTGGGAGTCTGAGGAGGACATGCGAAGCAGATATCTGCAACTTTTCAGCACTTCAGGTACAATTCTAGACCCGTTCGAGGACGAACGTTTGTTTAAGAGGGGAAGAATGTGACGACCCAGCCGGTCGTTTTGCGTATTACGACCCCGTTCCCTTAAATGAAACCTTCCATAGCGGCTACTCGTGCTTTATGACTTGCGGGAGCGGGTGGTTCGGGATTTGGAAATGATTTGAGTGGTTTAGGAACACTTGGTTCCTTAAGGTTGGCCTATTTGGCCAAGTTTGACTTCGGTCAACATCTTGGCTCCAGTAGCTCCGTATGATGATTTCGGGCTTGGGCGTACGTTCGGCTCGGGTTTCTGACGACCCGAGAGCATTTCGGCGCCCGAAATGGAAATCAGGATTTCCTTAAGTTTGGAATTTGGCTTGAAATGGGACTTTATGCTATCGGGGTCCAAACGGAATTCCGGGACCAGGAATAGTTCCGTATAGTCATTTATGACTTTTCTGCCATATTTGAGGTCATTCCGAGTAGTATAGACCGTTCGGCGAAATGAAATGAATTCTAGAAATTTCAAAGTATTAAGTTATGATCTCAGGGGTTTAGGAGGGTGATTTTGAGTTGTAGCGATGTTATGAGTGTTCCGTAGGCTCGAGCAACTCCGTATTATGATCGGGGACCTACTAGTATGTTTTCATAGGGGCTCGGGTGGGCCCAGGTGCCTCCCGGACCCTGCACAAGGGCAAAAACCATGGTTGGGGCAGCTACTTCTGGTGTGACCGCACCTGCGGTCTCTCAGTCGTAGGTGAGAGTCCGCACCTGCGGTCCAGCCTTCGCAGGTTCAACCCCCATCGCAAGCGCGACCCTTCTTCCGCAGGAGAGGGACCGCTGGTGCGGACTCCTTCTCCGCAGGTGCGATGCCCGGGTCCCAGGCCCTTTTCCGCTGGGGCGATGATATTCTCGCAGGTACGAGACCGCACCTGCGGTCCCAAGGTCGCCGGTGCGGGAATCACTATTGCCAGCCCCTTTAAATGTCCAAAAATACGGGTTTTCTTCATTTTTATCCTCCATTAGAGTGCATCCAAGTTTGAGCAACACCTCCCACGACCACCCATTGTAGAGGTAAGTAATTCTCTTCTATTTTTCACTATTATGCATAGAATTCAACGGGTTTAATTCCTAAAGAATCAAAAATCATAAAAACGGTATAGAAATTCTAGGGCTTTGAATAAATTGGTGAATTATTCATTTGCGGCTATGAATCCTTGTATAAATCACATAACTTCGGTCCTTAGACTTCGGTTAGGTGATTCCTTCAAGAATTTTTGAAATCCAAACGTGTGGGCCCGGGGTCGAAATTCCGGAAATGGTCAAGAATGCTTAATTTTAGGACTTCTTGTTAATTCTTCTTCTTGGAACCTAAATTAATTCAATTATACCATGTTCGGTTAGTTGCGAGCCGTCGAGGGTGAATTTCAGAGATTCGGCCGCATCCTTGATCTGAGGGGTGATATCGTCACGAGGTGAGTCTCCTTTCCAAACTTGTAAGGGGGAAATGTCCCCATAGGTTCCTTGTTTTATATGTGTACATGTTGAGGGGGGGCCGCGTACGTACCAAGTGACGAGAGTCCGTACGTGGCGACTATATTGCTATGTCGGGAAGCCGTAGGATCCACGAGCATGCCATTTCGTGCCTTATTTGAACCATTGTATGTAGTATAAATTGTGTTTATTGTTGAATTGACATGAAAGAGGTAAAGAATATGATGAGGTAAATGGCTATCAGTGATATGATATTGACACAATCCTGTTGAGTTCACAGTCCAGTTGGTACCATTATCGACTCAGCACACGAGTCGCAGGCATGATACGCGATTGTTGGGAGCTTATTACTATTATCGAGTCAGCACACGAGTCGCAGGTATGATTCGCGATCGTGGGGAGCTTATTTTTATCGAGTCAGCACACGAGTCGCAGGTATGATTCGCGATCGTGGGGAGCTTATTACTATCGAGTCAGCACACGAGTCGCAGGTATGATTCGCGATCGTGGGGAGCTTATGACCTACCTTATGAATCCGGCCGGTTGTCTTGTCCGTGTCGGTATATGTACACTAGAGTCTGGATCACATATGACAGTATTGGCAAGGTATTCTTGGATAAGAGGAACTGGTACTCTGTGTTCTTACTTGTGTTACATTATGTGTTCATATACTTGCTGTTTACTGTTTCGCATGCCTATTACTTTAGCCTTATCTTGTTCTATATTATGTTGCTGGACCTTAGTGAGTATCGAGTCGACCTCTCGTCACTACCTCTTCGAGTTTAGACGGGATACTCACTGGGTACATATTTATATATATGTACTCATGCTGCTGCACTTTCTTTCCTTTTCTGTACTTGACTGTACAGGTCCGGAGGCTGGTCCATCTGATTTTCAGGCCGGTGCTAGATATTGATAGCGTGGTCATACTTCATGGTGAGCCGCTTTCTGGGCGACTTCCTAGCAGCACCCTGGAGTTTCTTTTGTTATACTCACTGTCTATTTCATTCAGACTGAGACCCTGTATATATTGTAGTCATTGCATATTCAGTAGTTGCTCGTGACACTAGTTCCTGGCACACACGCGGTATATGTTTTGGGTTTTGGGCTGTATAACTATGTATATGTCTTATTTCGGCCTTATATTTGCTATGATGTTTCCTTCACTCAAGGCTAGTATCATGTTAGTTGTGTTAAACTGGAAATTATTGATTTGTTTGATTGAATGGGAAGGGTATCACTTAGTAAAGGTTATATCGGCCTTCCTAACCCCGTTGTTGGGCGCCATCGCGACTTGAATTAGGATTTGGGTCGTGACAAAAGTTGTGCTTGAGCAGTGAGTGGCCTGCGAAATCGAGGTAAGTATTGTGGCTAACCTTAGCTTGAGGGAATAGGTATTGTGTGACTACTTGCTACTTTTTTGGTTGCTAAATACAATGTATAAATGAGGTGACGAGTACCTATGCGTTGTGGTCAGGTCATAACATGCGAATGAAAGTAAATTCTTATTGTTTTTGTTGTCTTAAAGCCTATCATCTATGATTATTTTTGTTATTCAAATGTTGGAAGGTTAGTATCCGGTTCCACCGAGATGCATAATATTGCGAATATTGAGTTTATATTGTAATGTTAAAGGTGATAGAAACTATGATGAAATACGGATTTCTTGTGAAATTTATTTTTATATGTTGTTGATGATTGTGTGATTAGTGAGAAAGAGTGTGAAGCACGAAGGGTGATGTTGTGCATGATTCATTTATACTATATCGTGAGGAAGAGTGTAAAGCACGAAGGGTGATGCCGTGCATGATTTATATTATGGTGAGGCTGAGATTAAAGCATGAAGGGTGACGTCGTGCATTCTTATTCATTACATGGTGAAGCTTAGAGTAAAAGCACGAAAGGAGATGCCGTGCAAATTTCCTTTCTACTCTAATTGCTAAATTTTGTTTGTTTATCATTGTTCATATATGTCTTTTCGTTATCTCACTCCTTATGTTAAAATTCCCCACAATATGACCCCTTCCCATTAATTGTGGTTTTAACCCCTTATTTGCTATTATTTCTGCTAACATGATTTTATATGTCCAGGTTTTCATGTGGTGTCTTGTCCTAGCCTCGTTACTACTTCGCCGAGGTTAGGCTCGACACTTACCAATACACGGGGTCGGTTGTACTGATACTGCACTCTGCACTTCTTGTGTAGATCCAGGTTCCGGTCAGAGTTGATTTCGAGTAGTAGCTGATTATTCGCATGGAGACACGAGGTAGATCTGCTGGTGTTCGCATATTCCCGGAGTCTTCTCTGCATTATTTAGTTACTGTTTTATCTGATTCAAAACAGTTATACACTATTTCTTGAGCCAATTACTTGTATTATTCTTTAGTAGTTCGTGAATTATGACTCCAAAATCTTGGGCTAGATATTAGTATGAGCTTCGAGTTTCATTTCAGTATTTCACACATAATTCTGTATTAATTATTTGAATAGTTTTGGACCTCGTATTATGTTTTAATTGTTTTAAATGTTGAATCCCTATAATATTGGCTTGCCTAGCAAGTATGATGTTAGCCGCCATCACGATCCCGAGGGTTAGGAATTTGGGTCGTGACAGATAGGCACCATCACGACCAGGGCAGTTTTAAGGTCGTGACAGTACGGAATGTACACATGGTTATAACATGATTATTTTAAATCTAAAGGCATTGAGACGCGGAATGTGCACATGATCCTTTTATTACTTAAGCATATAAATCCAAGGTTCGGGTATGAACACATGAGCTAATAATAAATGTCACGACCCGATTTAACCTCCGAAAGGTATCGTGACGGAACCTAGTCTCTACGACTAGGTAATCCTAACTTTGCGGAAGGTCTTAATTAAAAACAATTAAAGTAAAGACAGGGTGAAGAACATCTACTAAGTAAGACGTTGCCGCTCGGCATGTACATGTAATAATCCCAAAACCCGAAATGTCACATTATAGTCACAAGCTTCTATACCGTGATAGCTCTATACAACGGAAAAGAAAAAAGAAATACATATAAAATATCTCTAAAGACGGAGTGGAAGGTGACTCGGAGGATTCCGTGGACGCAGCAGAATTACCTTACAGTCTCCTCAAAGAAAAGTTGCACGGCCACTAGCCACAGTGACTGAGAGCTCGAACCTGGATCTGCACACAAAAACATGTGCAGGAAAAGGCATGAGTACACCACATTTGGTACCAAGTAAGTGCCAAGCCTGACCCCAGTCAAGTAGTGACGAGACCAGGTTAAGGCTCTACTGGATTTATAAATAAACAGTCTGAATAGTACGGAAAAGAAATAGTTCTAAAATTAACAGTCAAAGAGAATAAACTGAAATAAGACAGTAAAAAAGGAGCCCTCGGCTCAGCACGACGTATCACACAATTGAATCTACCGAAATACCGTCCCGTAGTTCCAATTATAAATATGCAGTATAGGGGGATCTCCCAGAATACGTCTGCAGTCCCCAATTTAAATATGCAATGCGAAGTAAATGCCAAATAAACACCAATTCTAACAGTACATCAAAATAAAGGTAGGAAAGCAGGGGAAACTAACTAAACATGGCGCATAGAGTGTCAATTAAGAAATTTATTATGGAAACAATAAGCATGCTTTCCTAATCTATGATCAACAATTAAACATGTAGAAATGATGTAACAGAAGAAAAAGGCACTGTGTATCTTTTAAAGGAAAGTGGGATTTTTTTGAAGAAATGGCCTGTGTACGTACTCGTCACCTCACGTAAACGGCGCCCACACAACAACTATATCAAAACAACCTAAAGGAAATTCCCCAACAATGAGTTAGGCAAACCACTTACCTCGACTGCTCTACTCAACTCGAAACCACGTTCTTTCCACGAGTACCCGACTCCGAATGGCCCAAATCTATTCAATTCAATTGCATAATGTAAATATCACTTTAAGAAATCAATCTAGCTAAATAGTTCAAAGCCAACACGCGAAATTAGGAAAATTATCCAAAAGGTCCCCCAGGCCCACATCCCGGAATAGTGTGAAAGTTAAAAATTTAGAACACCTATTTAATCACGAACACACTCGAACAAGAATCATCAAAATCCGACGTCAAAATCCATTAAATTCTCGGATATCTACTTTGGGAACTTGTCTCCCATTATTTAAAATTTCCCCCCGAATTCCTTGATTAGATTGAAGAAATCGTTATAGATTAATGATATATAAGTGAAATCGGATTAGGAATTGTTACCTATGAGCCTTCTCTTCAAAACCCACTAAAAATTGCCTAATCCCGAGCTCCAAATCGTTTTTAGAAGATATGAAATTCAAACCATCGAATTAGATGTTATCTTCCCAGCGATCCCGCACCTGCGGCCCATTGGGCCGCACCTACGGAAAAAGCATGGTAGGTGCGAAATCTCATTAAGTGGGCTGGGGCCGCATCTGCGAGCCTGGCTGACCCTGGTCAAATGCGCATCTGCGAGACCTCTTTCCGCACCTGCGGCTCCTCTTCCGCAAGTGCGAAACACCAGAACCAGCAGACTTCAGCTGGTGTGTAAGTCCAAAATCTCCTCGTTGAGCATCCGAAACACCCCCGAGGCCCCCAGGACCTCAACAAAAACTACCAACCAGTCCTAATAACTCATCCAAACTTATTCGAGTCTTCAAAACACATCCCATAACACACAAATCACAAATTTTACATGGATTCAAGCCTAAGAACTTAGAAATTTTCCAAAATCTACAAACGATGCCGAAACACGTCAAAACTAATCTGAATGACCTAAAATGTTACGCACAGGTTATAAATGACACTACGGACCTGTTGCCACTTCTGGAGTCCCATTCGGAACCCGATATCAAAATTTCACCTATCGGTCGTAATCACCGAAATTCTTACTTTCGCCAATTCAAGCCTAAATCTACTACAGACCTCGAAAACATATTTTTGACGCGCTCCTAACCCCGAAATCACCTAACGGAGCTAATGGAGTCCACAGATTTCTACTCCTGACCCGTCTTCACAAAGTTCCAACTATTGTCCAATTTCCAAAGCTTAAACTCATATTTAGGGACTATGTGTCCAAAAACTCTTCGGAATTCACAACTAATCGTTCTGACAAGTCCCAAAAGCAGATACAAACATGAGGAAGGCACTTATTAGGGAACCGGGGTGCTAACTCTCAAAACGACTAACCAGGTCATTACATTCTCCCCCTCTTAAGAAAACCGTTCGTCCTCAAACGAGTATAAAGACATACCTAAAGCTGTGAAAAGATGAGGGTACTGGTTGCGCATGTCCTGCTCGGTCTCCCAAGTCGCCTCCTCGATCAGCTGACCACTCCACTGAACCTTAACTGATGCAATTCTTTGACCTAAGTTGTCTGACATGTCTATCCAATATAGCTACTAGCTCCTCAACATATGATAGATCCTTGTCCAACTGGACTGAAATGAAATCCAAAACATGGGTCGGGTCACCGTGATACTTCCGGAGCATAGAGGCGTGGAATACCGGATGAACTCCTGCTAGGTTAGGAGGCAAGGCTAGCTCATAAGCAACCTCCCCAACACGCCGTAATATCTCAAAAGGGCCAATGAATCTCGGACTCAGCTTACCCTTCTTCCCGAACCTCATGACGCCCTTCATAGGCGATACCCGAAGCAAGACCCGATCACCAGCCATAAATGCCAATTCACGAACCTTCAGGTCCACATAACTCTTCTGCCTAGGCCGAGCTGTGCAAAGTCTCTCCTGAATCACCTTCACCTTGTCCAGGGCATCGTGGACCAAATCTGTACCAAACAATCGGGCTTCACCCGGCTCAAACCACCCCGTTGGAGACCTGCACCGTCTACCATCCAAAGCCTAAAACGGCACCCTCTGAATGCTAGAATGGTAGTTGTTATTATAAGCAAACTCTGCAAGTGGAAATTATCGGTCCCATGACCCTAAAAAATCCATCACACATGCACGAAGCATATCCTCAAGAATCTAAATCGTGTGCTCTGACTATTCGTCCGTCTGAGGGTGAAAGGTTGTACTCAACTCTACCCTGGTGCCTAGCTCTAGTTGAACGGCTCTCCAGAAGCGTGAAGTGAACTGTGTACCTCTGTCTGAAATGATAGATACTGGAATACCGTGGAGGCGAACACTCTCCCTATTATAAATCTCAGCCAACCTCTCGGAGGAGTATGTAGTCAACACTAGAATGAAATGGGATGACTTGGTCAACCAATCCACGATAACCCAAATAGCATCAAACTTTCTCAAAGTCTGGGGAAGTCCAACCACAAAGTCCATGGTGACCCGCTCCCACTCTCTGGAAGCTCAATCTGCTGAAGCAACCCTCCTTGTCTCTGATGCTCATATTTGACTTGCTGACAGCTGAGACACTTGGCCACAAATTCCACTATATCCTTTTTCATCCTTCTCCATAAGTAGTGTTGTCTCAAGTTCTGGTACATCTTCGCGGTACCCGGATGAATGGAGTACCGCGAGCGATAGGCCTCCTCAAGAATCAACTCCCGAAGCCCATCCACATTGGGCACACCGATAAAACCATGCATCCTCATCACACCATCATCTCTTATAGTCACATCCTTGGCATCACCTCGCCGAACCTTGTCCTTATGAACCAGAAGGTGGGGATCATCGTACTGGCGCCCTCTAATACGATCATAAAGAGAAGATCGGGCAACCAGATAAGCTAATACCCGGAAAGGCTCAGCAAGATTCAACCTCACAAACTGACTGGCTAAGGACTGAACATCCAAGGCTAAGGGCCTCTCAACTGCCAAAAGATATGCCAAACTCCCCAAACTCTCTGCCCGGCGACTCAAGGCGTCGGCCACCACATAGGCCTTCCCCGGGTGGCATAATATAGTGATGTTATAATCCTTGAGTAACTCCAACCACCTCTGCTGGCTAAAATTTAGGTCCCTCTACTTGAACAAGTGTTGCAAACTTCGGTGATCTGTGAAAATCCACAGGGAACACCGTATATATAATGATGCCATATCTTCAGGGCGTGAACAATCGCTGCCAACTCGAGGTCATGAACTGGATAGTTCTTCTCATGCACCTTCAACTATCTGGACGCGTAGGCAATGACCCTACCATCTTGCATTAACACTGCTCCAAGGCCAATCCTCGAAGCATCACAATAGACTGTATAGGGCCCTGTACCCGTAGGAAATACCAACACTGGAGTTGTAGTCAGGGTTGTCTTGAGCTTCTGAAAGCTCTCCTCACACTCCTCAGTCCACTTGAACGGAGCACCTTTCCAGGTCAGTCTGGTTATAGGTGCTGCAATAGATGAATATCCCTTCACAAAGCGGCGATAGTACCCTGCCAAACCAAGGAAATTGCGGATCTCAATAGCTGATGACGGTCTAGACCAACTCTGCACCGCCTCCACATTCTTAGGGTCTACCTTGATCCCATCACAAGACACCACATGGCCTAAGAATGCTACTGAATCAAACCAAAATTCACACTTAGAAAATTTTGCATATAGCTTCTTCTCCCTCAAAGTCTGGAGCACAGCCCTCAGATGCTGCTCATGGTCCTCCTAGGACCGAGAATATACTAAGATGTCGTCAATGAACACAATGACGAAAGAATAAAGATAAGGCCGGAACACACTGTGCATCAAATGCATAAAGGCTGCTGGGGCATTAGTCAGCCCAAATGACATGACAAGAAACTCATAGTGGCCATATCAGGTCTTGAAGGCAGTCTTCGGGATATCCGGCTCCCGAATCTTCAACTGTTGATAGCTAGAACGCAAGTCAATCTTGGAAAATACCCTGGCACCCAATAACTGGTCAAATAAATCATCAATGCGAGGCAATGGTTACCTCTTCTTCACTGTAACCTTTTTCAGCTACCGATAATCAATACATATACGCATAGAACCATCCTTTTTCTTCACAAATAATACCGGAGCACCCCAAGGTGATACACTGAGCCTGATGAAACCCTTATCAAGCAACTCCTGCAACTGCTCCTTCAACTTCTTCAACTCAGGAGGAGCCATACGATAGGGAGGAATAGAAATGGGTCGAGTTCCCGGCAACAAATCAATGTCGAAATCAATATCTTTGTTGGGCGGCATACTCGAAAGATCAGCTGGAAACACATCAGGAAAGTCCCTCACAACTGGAACTGACTCAACTGTAAGGGTATCAACACTAACATCTCTCACATAGGCTAAGTACGCATCACACCCCTTCTCAACCATCTGCTGAGCCTTAAGGAAAGAAATGACTCTGCGGGGAGTATACTCTAAGGTACCTCTCCACTTAATCTCGGTAAACCTAGCATAGCTAGCGTCACGGTTTTGGCGTGATAATCAAGAATAGCATAATAGGGCGACAACTAGTCCATGCCAAAGATAACATCGAAATCTACCATACTGAGTAATAGTAAATCAACTCTGGTCCCAAAACAACTGATAACAATCAAACACGACCGATATACGCGGTCCACAATAAGAGAATCTCCCACGGGAGTTGAAACATAAACAGGGGAGCTCAAAGAATCCCGAGCTTTCCACAGATGTGAAGCAAAATAAGAAGACACATATGAATATGTAGAGTCTGGGTCAAATAATACTGATGCATCCCTATGACAAACAGGGACAATACCTGTGATGACTGAATCTGAAGCGACGGCCTCTGAACAGGATGAAAGAGCATAGTACCTAGCCTGGCCTGCCCCTCTAGAGCAACCTCGACCTCCCGCACCTCCACCTCGAGCTATCTGAGGAGGTGGGGCAGCAGCTGGGGCTGGAAGAATAGATGGAGGACCCGATAGAGCACGTGGGTTCTGATAAGTCTGAGATGATGTACCCCTCCTAGCTCTGGGGCAATCTCTGAACATGTGGCGAGGGTCACCACACTCAAAACAACCCCTCGGTGGACGTGGCGGCTGATGCTGACTCTAAACTGGCCTGTTGGACTGACCGGTAATAGCACCTCAAGCAGGAGGCACACTAGATACTGGTGGTGCATAATAAGGCTCATGAGGTCTAGGAGGACTTGGAATACCACTGGCTGCTGGAAGATCTGAGTGAACTGGGCGACTCACAAATCCCCAACCATAGCGTGCTGCTGGTGCACGAACTCCTGAGTACTGCCCAGTCTCTCCAGACCTCTTGGCCTCCCTCTCCTCTCTGTCCCAGGCCAACATTCTCTCAATCCTCCAGGCAATACTCACTGTCTGTTGGTAAGTGATATCCGTCTCTAACTCTCTGGCCATACTTGTCCGAATACCGGGGTGGAGTCCCTCAATGAAGCATCGAACTCTCTCTCTGATCATGCCAACCATGCCCGGTGCATGACGAGCCAAGTCATTGAAATGAAATGCATGCTCCGACACAGTCATAGCACCCTGGCGTGACTGCTCAAACTCTGCACACCAAGCATCCCTGAGGCTTTGAGGAACAAACTCAAGCAAAAACATCTCTGAGAACTGAGCCCAAGTGAGTGAAGCTGCCTCATCCGGACTACTCAGCTCATAGGCACACCACCATTGATAAGCCGCTCCCCTCAGCTGGAAAGCGGTGAAAGAAACCACACTCGCCTCCACAATGCCCAGAGTGTGGAGAATACGATGACACTTCTCAAGAAAACCCAGAGCGTCATCCGAATCTAGTCCACAGAAAATAGGTGGGTGGTACTTGTTGTACCTCTCAAGTATGAGTTGCTCTGCCTCAAAAGCAACTACCCTAGCATCATGGAGCCCTCGGCTCAGCATGACGTATCACACAATGGAATCTCTCGGTATACCTTCCCGTAGTTCCATTTATAAATATGCAGTACAGGGGGGATCTCCCAGAAGACATTTGTAGTCCCCAATTTAAATATGCAATGCGAAGTAAATGCCAAATAAACATCAATTCTAACAGTACATAAAAATAAATGTAGGAAAGCAGGGGAAACTAGCTAAACATGGCGCATAGAGTGTCAATTAAGTAATTTTGTATGAAAACAATAGGTATGAAAACAATACGTACTCGTCACCTCACGTACACGGCGCCCACACAACAATTATATTAAAACAGCCTAAGGGAAATTCTCGAACAAAACGTTAGGCAAGCCACTTATCTCGACTGCACTACTCAACTCGAAACCACGTTTTTGCCACGAGTACCCGACTCCGAATAGCCCAAATCTATTAAATTCAATTTCATAAAGTAAATATCACTTCAAGAAATCAATCTAGCTCATTAGTTCAAAGCTAATACGTGAAATTAGAATTTTGTTTCAAAAAGTCCCGTAGGCCCACATCTCGGAACCAAGTGAAAGTTATAAATTTAGAACACCCATTCACTCACGAACACACTTGAACAAGAATCATCAAAATACGACGTCAAAATCCCATTAAATACTCAGATTTCTACTTGGGGAACTTTTCTCCCATTATTCAAAATTTTCCCCTGAATTCCTTGATTAGATTGAAGCAAAATTTATAGATTAATGATATATAAGTGAAATAGGATTAGGAATTATTACCTATGAGTATTCTCTTCAAAACCCACTAAAAATTGCCTAATCTCGAGCTCCAAATTATTTTTAGAAGATATGAAATTCAAAACCTCGAATTAGATGTTATCTTCCCAGCAATCCCGCACCTGCGACCCATTGAGTCGCACCTGCGGTCCGGCACCTGCGGAAAAAGCATCGCAGGTGCGAAATCTCATTAAGTGGGATGGGGCTGCATCTGCGGCTTCGCATCTGCGAGCCTGGATGGCCCTGGTCAAATCCGCATCTGCGAGACCACTTTCAGCCGCAGGTGCGAAACACCAGAACCAACAGACTTTAGCTGGTGTTCAAGTCCAAAATCTCCCCGTTGAGCATCCGAAACACCCTCGAGGCCCCCTGGACCTCAACCAAAAAAACAAACCAGTCCTAATACCTCATCCAAACTTAGTCGAGTCTTCAAAACACATCCCATAACACAAAAATCACAAATTACACATGGATTCAAGCCTAATAACTTAAAAATATTCCAAAATCTACAACTTATGCCAAAACACATCAAAACTAATCTGAATGGCCTCACATTATACACAGAGGTAATAAATGACATTACGGACCTGTTGCCACTTCCGGAATCCCATTCCGAACCCGATATCAAAATTTCACATATCGGTCGAAATCGTCGAAATTCTAACTTTCGCTAATTCAAGCCTAAATCTACTACAGACCTCGAAAACATATTTCGAATGCGCTCCTAACCCCGAAATCACCCAACGGAGCTAACGGAATCGACATAATTCCATTCCGGACCCGTCTTGACATAGTTCTAACCACGGTTTGATTTCAAAAGGTTAAACTCATATTTAGGGACTATGTGTCCAAAAACTCTCTGGAATTCACAACTAATCATTCTGACAAGTCCCAAAAGCATATACAAACGTGGGGAAGGCAGTTATTAGGAAACCGGGGCGCTAACTCTCAAAACGACCGACCAGGTCGTTGCATTAAAAGTACATCTAAAGTTATTATAGCGTTTTAGAGTATCAATATTATTTTATCTCTTTTAGATTCGAGATATTTAATTGTATAATTTATTACTCATTGCAACGATCCTTGAATTAGTTCATGGCTCATTTCGCTCCCTCATAATTATTTTTTATTATCACTTTAATTATTTTATTTCTTATAACGTGTTTTGAATTAATTCGCGACCCTTATCTCTCATCTATAATTATATTTTTTTAAGCCTTGAAATGTGTCTAGGCTCAATGCATTGTATTCTCCGATAAACCCACTCTATCAACAACGTTATCAACAAACTAAAAGAATGAATGTCTGGCAACTCCAAATCAGAATCTAAACATGCTAAAATTAAAGAATATTAAAAATACAAACCGAATCACAAATCAAACAAAATATGGAGTACACTATTAATCACAATAGACGAAAGATCAACATAAAACTAAGAAAAAAACTAATTAATGGAAATGTCACCCACTTCTCTCGTGAGTTTTACAACACAAAAAAATATATTCCAAACAACACATAAAAGCAAGCGTAAAATAAAATCCAAATCCAAAACATGATACAAGGATCTTACATAAATTTTTAAAGGAAAGTAAAACTTTCTTTTGAAAGGTTATATTGCTGTGATATAGCCATTAAAGAACTCAAGGTCAACTTGATTTTAAGCTTCAGAAACTACTTATTAATGAATAACAAAAGATCATATATAACTTTATGGATTAAATTATTCTTACTTATTTAACAATAACGTCATTTTAACATCAAAAATAAAAACTAGGAAAGAATATGGTAGCCTCGAAAAAGTGAATAGAACATGCTAAAGATTTAGAAAAATAATATTTTTAAACATACTACAGGGATTAAGAGAAATATAAAAACTCAAATAATACTCAGATAATAAATAAAATATAAATTAGTGAAACACAACAACTTCATAATAGATCTTAATTCTTCTTAAATAGCTATCTACAGTTTATATTCCAACAAACACATTAATATATGTTAAGCAAAAGATTAGAAAAAAACCTGTAATGTGAAGCTTTTTTTGCCAATAATAATAAAAACTGGTACAAACTTCAATTTCAAAAATTCCAAATGAGAAAGACAGCAATCAAAGGAGACCGAAAACACAGAATCGGAGCCAAAGCAGTAACTAAACGTCTACTTGAACATTTGCTTCTATTCAAACTCCATTTTTTCCTTCTAAAGTTTCTTTAACTAATTGAAGAAACCAAATGTTTGTCAAACTATCCACTCAATAAAATCTTTTTCTCAAGTCTTTATCATATACCTCCCTCTCCTTCTTCTTTTTTCTTTCATTTAAAGCTTTTGCTATTTATATTAAAATCCTAGAATCTGATCCTGTCCATGTGTGTTAATGGGAGGGAATAGTGGGGAAGTGGGGAGAATTTGTGAAGGGAGACGTGGTTGGGAGGAGGAATGATGGGTGTTAGTAAGGAATTATTTGATTTTTAAAAAAAATAATAATAATAACATCAAACAAAGTCTGTGTGTGCATTAGTGACCGAGTGACGTGAGGGCTGGGGAAAGTCGGGATCAGATTTTGTTATCTACTTTTTTGTTTTTGTTTTTTTTTCTTGGTTTTGTTTTCGTTACTTTTATAGTAAACTAATATTTTCAATCTACAAACATGCTAAGTGATTCAATCTATTGATCACTTGAAGATGGTGATGAAGGCTGATCAAACATTATCTTTGCATGTTGTGCGTATTTACTCCCTACCTCATCATATTTACTCTATAGCCCTTCCAAACGTCCTTTTAGTGATTTATTTTCTTTTACAGTCGCATTCAACTTTTCCAACAATGTAGCTTTAGAGAAGTTACCACCTTTCAACTCCTTAGCGGTTATCCCACCACCAAATCCAACTACATGGTCTTTCGTTGAGGTCCGAAGCACCGTTCTACAACCTCAATGTTTGTAAGAGACGATTCAGATTGCACCAATTCTTTGATTTTATCCTGTAAAATGAATAATAATATAACCAAAATAATACAACACAGTTAATAAATAATGTAAATTGAAATTTATCAATAAACATACATATTTCTCATTGGTTTCAGGTTCGACAAGCTTGTTGTTCTTCTTACGAGTCTAAAAAAAATAGTTGCACATCTGGTGGATTACCATCTTTACCTCCCTTCACATTTAAATAAACAAGTCAAAGAAATCTTTGTAAAAAAGATGAGGTTTCTTAATAGAATTATAAGATTTACTAACCAATTCATAAATGATCTTCCTAATTGGCTTACTACTCGTACGATGAGGCATACACAACTCAGACCTATTGGTCGAGTTTTTTGTACTTGTCTCCTAAATTATCAACATACCGGCAAAATTCTGGTTAGCCACTTAATATAACATGATGTTAATAATTACGAAATCATACCTTAAATTTTTCACTAAGAAAATACTCCTTGACCAGCCATTCCCAATCACTCTTGTCTACCCCATCTGGCACATCTTTCAGAGCATCACATAATGGCTTAGACTTAATATTGTTGTGCATCGTTCCTCTCCATTTGTTCCATAACTTTCTCATATGTTTCAAGACATTATCTCACTGATCATTTATATCATCACTGTCAAATTTGTCCTACAATATTTCACAAGTATCACTAAATATTAAACTTATCTTATAAACTAAAAATAAAAAAACTTTGTGTATCAAATAAAAGAATCGTTTTCCATCATTAACCGTGTGTTCTTGATTCTTGAATTGGTTTTATAATATAAACATCAAATTCAAACTCAAGAATTGGATGAAGTTATTTAAGGATCAATATGGTTTTGTCAAAATGGAGGGTCAAATTAAAATTCAATAATTGGATGAAGTTATTTAAGGATCAATATGGTTTTGTCAAAATGGAGGGTCAAATTAAAATTCAATAATTGGATGAAGTTATTTAAGGATCATTGTATTAACTGAGACAAACCAAATTCCATCAGGTAAATAGCCTCTAATAGGAACAAAACAAGGGTATAGACGGAGAAGTATTATGTGCCTTGCCTGAGTAAAAACTAGTACTATTAGTTTACTATTCTTTGATGGTATCATTGGAATAAGTACCTTGAATGACAAATTAAAAAGATGAACATTTAATTCATTTGCAAACATCCAAAAATCAGCAGAGATAGAAAAAGAAGAAGAAATTTAATTAACATTTCATATTAACAAGTAGAAATGGAGAAGACAAATCAAGAAAGTAATGTTTTACATCTTTACCATAACAGCTTCCCACATGTGTTGTAGCTTATAGTCTTCGATGTCTGCTCATGAGTGGACACACAATGGGCACATATTACGATCACGAACCAATATACCTAAGTGTCTCGTAAATGAGGCATGATGCTGCTCAACAACCCTATTATGGTAGAAAGTGACGCGCAACTTTTCTCCAGCTTTGGGTCCTGCAACTTTTTTATACCTATTCTGTGCACTTCTGCCAGAGCAGAATCACGTGTGTACTTGGTGTATAACCTCAGCAGTATCTTCCATCATAACACCAAATCGGCAACGAATATGTCCTTTAGACTTTGCTTGAAATGGCCGAACACTAAAAAAATAGGTGGAAAACCAGCTTAAGTTGGTTGTATTTTTAAGTTCGTTCAATTCACACATGCAAGGTGATTGAGGTGCGTGCTTCGCAAGTTTTTTACTTTCTTCACAATCCTCTTACTTTTTTTAACCTTCTCAGATTCACATGGCCCTGCAAGTTCTAATTTAACTCAAATATAAAAATAGTTCTTGTACAATAACAATAAAAAAATCTTATAGCTTGAGATAATAAAATACTTATTTCACTACTCTGAGTTCCCTGCATCTCTTCTTCTCTGTGAGGAAAAGGAGTATCAACTTCCAGTATTTGATCAAAATCAGGAGGCACGACATTTTCTCCAACTTTGAGTTTTGCAACATTTTTATACCTGTTCGTTCCTCTCATTTTTTTTTGCCTTTTCAGATTCACATAGCCCTGCAAATTACAATTAAGTCAAATATAAAAATAGTTCTTATACAATAACAACAACAAAAATCGTGTAGCTAGAGATAATAAAACACTTATTTCTAACACAAACCGAATATCCCACCGTCGGGACCGTGATGGCGCCTAATATTGAACCCGCTAGGCAAGCCAATATTACCGGTTATTTCATCTTGTTTTCATTATTATTAACAGTTAGCAGGTGATATACAAAATCAGCGGAAATAAAAGTGCGGAAGAAACATAATCTAACAACTTAATTAAATGCTATAACAAACTTCATAATAACTACTCCTAGAATTGGTGTCACAATTTCACGGATTGTCTATGAATACTACAAATAGAGGTCCGAACAAAATAAAATACATCTGTCTCGGAAATACATAAAGACAGGAAAGAAATAGGATAGAAGGTGACGCCAAGGCCTGCGGACTACCTCGGGTCTCTATTGGACTGAAGGCAGCAACCTCGATCTAGGGTCTAGTACCGGGATCTGCACAAAAGTGCAGAGTGTAGAATCAGTACAACCGATCCCAGGTACTGAGTAAGTGTCGAACCTCAGCGAAGTAGTGACGAGGCTAGGACACGACAACCAAATAAACCTGTGCAGTTTAATCATATACGAAAAAGCAATAATAATAACAAGAAATAGACAACTAAATTCAAGGAAAGGGGAACATGCTGAGGGAAGGGAATATTAAGTGATAAAAATATTTAAGTAAAGCTACAAAATAAATATCAACTCAACACCACAGGAATAGTAACACAAAAGCAAGTGCATGGCATCACTGTAACGACCCGACCGGTCATTTTGAGAATGTAAGCTTCATTCGATGGCATAGGGTCTTGAAGATTTCACATTGTGTATATCGACCTGCGTGCATGATTGGATTCAGTTACCGGATGATTCGGAGTCGAACTGGAAGAGGGATTTTACTTTTGGAAGCTTAAGCGGTGAGATTTGACCGGAGGTTTGACTTTTGCGTAAACGGCCTTGGAATGAATTTTGAGTAATGTCAACAACTTCGTATGGTGGTTTTGGACTTAGACGCGGGTCTGGAATTGGTTTTGGAGGTCCGTAGAGTAATTTGAGGTAATTCGGCGAAAGTTGGAAAATTGGAAATTTGGAAAATGGAGAAGTTTGACCACATTTGACTTTTTGGGATATCTAGGTTGGAATGCGATTCCGAGAGTTGGAGAAACTCTGGGATATCAATTGGGACTTGTCTGCAAAATTTCACATCATTCCGGGTTGAATTGATAGGTTTCAGCACGAGTTTAGATATTTGAAGATTTGAAAGCTCATAACTTTGATTTATGGTTTGATCCATCGTTTCGGCATTGTTGAATGTGATTTAAAATCTCAGGCGAGTCAGTGTTATGTTATATGACTTGTTTGTGCATTTAGACGGGGTCCCGGGGGCCTCAGGTGTGTTCCGGGTGGGCCACGGGTCAATTCCTTCTATTTTTGAACTGTTGTCTTCTACCTTCTGGTGTCTTTCTATGCGATCGCGAACAGCCTTTCGCGGACGCGAAGTGTTAATGAGGACCACCTCAAAATCCTTCATCGCGTTCGCGATTACCCTCCCGCATTCGCGTAGACCCTATTCCATATTCTTCGCGTTCGCACTCCTATCACGGCGTTCGCGAAGGGCCTTTCTTAGCAGCCCAACCTTCCTTCTTCTCGTTCGCCTTCTTCCCTACGCCTTCGCGTAGGCTCCACCTCTTTCCCTTCTGCGTTCGCGAGCTAGTCTTCGCATTCCCGAAGTACTTACTGGGCAACTTCATTTCTTCTTCTTCACGAACGCGTCCCTTCCTCCGCGTTCGCGATGCACAAAGGCCTGGGCAGAATATAAGTTTTCCAAATCGAGGGTTAGGCCATTTTTATCACATTTTGACTTCTAGAGCTCGGTTCTTGGCGATTCTTTGAAGGTTTTTCACACAAATCAATTGGGTAAGTGTTCTTCAATAAGAATTAAATATATTCCATAAATTAGTTCTTGCTTTTATCATTTAAATTGTATTTTTAGTTAGGGAAAATGTTGGTTTTTGAAGAAAAGTTCTAAAATGAAAAATCGTGATTTGAGGTACCAAACGATATCGGAATTTGATAAATTTTGTATGGTTGAACTCATAATAGAATGGGTATACGAATTTTATAAAATTTGACGCCTTCCGGGGTGCAGTCCCGGGGGTTGACTTTTTTGTCAATTTTTAGGTTTTAAAAAAAATATTATATGCTAGTTTTTATTTATATGAATAACCAAAAACAATATCATGGATTCCTACGATGAGTGGGACTGTAAAAAATGAAAATACAGAAAACTATCACTAACTAAGCTGTCTAAAATTATCGTAAAAACTAGCCTATTAAGAAAGAAAATTTCCCATATGTTCCATGAATTCTCTTGATCACTAGCCCTATTTGCACTGCCCAGCCATGTTGATTTCTCAATGTAGACGACTTGTGCTCATGTTTATACTTCCAGATATTGTTGTATCTTGTCTCATGTGTAGTGATCTTGATAAGTCCTCTTCCATGATTTCCTCTGTCATTATGTTGTATTTTTGCTCCAGTGATCCATTTCTCCCTGTTGCCATTCCTGGCATTTCGTGTGAAGATTTGTAACCATTGTATCCTCAATGATAGTACACTGATTTTTCTCCAGTTTTTGGCTGTCTTTAGTTGCTTATTTCTTGCACCCATTGCCTGAGGACACTCTTGTGTTGTCCTATTTCCTTTCTCCATATTGGTATTAGTCCATTTTGATCTCTTCTTAATTGTATGGAGATGAGAAAAGGACCTACTAGAAACTATGGACTTTCCAGTCATATTGTGTTTTCCTCCTTTATCTTGTCCTGTCCTTTTGTCTTGTGTTGATTCCCTTGCATATTGTGTTAGCCCATACATTGTATTATATAGCTGTATTGGAGAAAAGTTCCTTAACCGAGCCATTTTACCCGTGTTCAATCTCCTGTACCAAAGTGTGACAATGTGTGGGCTATACCTTTTCCATGGTTGTCTTCTCTTGCTTATGCATGTCATCTTTCCTTCTTCTAGGGAATGAGCACTTAGTGTTAATACCACCCTTAGAAGTCGTATTAAATGACAAGGCATGAGTACAGTAGCGTTTCCTATAAAAAAAAGCAAAAAAGGTTAGTGAAAACTTTGATCAACACCTTCTCCTCCTTATGGATTTGATTGTGTTGATCTTGACTAAGCTCTAGCTCCCTTACTAATCTCCTTGCCTTCTTCTTCATGTTTGTCTCTCTGCATGTTTACCTCCTAATTTGATTACCAACTAATTTTCTAACTGTATCTGTTTTTCCTTCCTCCACTTCCTTATTTCATCAATATTCAAGTTATAAAACCAAATAACTTTGTTGCCTCCCTTAGGTTTATGTTGCTTGTGACGTCCAGTACATATCTCTTCTCCACTTTTGCCCTTCTGTTCTATCCCTCTATTATTCTTACCCCATGCATCCTTATCCTTCTCAATCCAATTTCCTGTGCTTATTGTATTCAATTGTCAATGTCCATGTTGAGCTGTGCTTGTGACTGCCTGACTTCCTATATCCCTTATTCCATATGTCCCAGCTATATTAATCAGTCTGTACATTTTATCTACCCATGAGCATTTCCTAACCTTTGAACCACATCTCATATCTTCTGTTGCTCCTTGCTGTCTAATTCTCTTAAAATTTCAAGACAACCTTGCTTTATATTTTCTACTGTTCTTGATGTCCTTCCACTCTCCTATATCATCATCTTTTGATGGTCCAATTCTCTTAAATATTCTGGACACTGTTATGACACCTACTGTTTGTCTCTTGATGCTCCTATTTATTGTACTATTGCTCAAGTTCAATATCCTCTCATTGGGCTGAATGCTAAGCATTAATTCCACCAATTGAAAGTCTATTAGTGTAACCACAGTACTAGATCTGTACCTGCAAAAACAAGAAACAATTTAGTGGAAAAATGTGTTACCATACTCTCCTCATTACAGATTTGATTATAATAAATTGCTCGACTGCCTCTTCCTCCACTCCCAAATGCCCTTCCCTCTTCACTGCCTAGTTCTTTCAAACTCTGATTCTTATGTATGGACATTGCATTTTGTCTTCATTGATTATCCTCTTGCCATGAGAGTCTAAATCCCAAAAGACATAGCACTCTATTTACCCATCATCAAGAGCAATGTTAGCTAGGTGGTCTGCCAATTTGTTCCCCTCTCTATAAATATGTGATACCATTTGTCACGACCCGAAATCCCACCATTGGGCAATGACTGCGTCTAACGTTGGACCCGCTAGACAAGCCAACATATACAATATCGTTAACGTACTAACATTAAAAATGCAGAGTTTAAGTAAAGCATCTAATAATCCTTTTTCAAATGCGAAAGCAGATAAATTCTGAAAATAACTCAAAACACAAATAACACGATTCATTAACAATATCCCAGCACCTGGAGTCACTAACTCACGGACTGACTAAGAGGTTACTAAATACAAAGTCTGAAGAAATAATGCATAAACTGTCTGAGAACTAAAATAAGACAGAAAAGAAAGATAAGGATAGAGGAGACGCCAAGGCCCACGAACGTCTGTGGGTCTACCTTGTAATCTCTGAAGTGGACTGAAGGATTCTCCCTCAATCAGTGTCCACCGGGTCCAGCTGCGGGATCTGCACAACATAGAGAAGTGCAGGTGTAGCATCAGTACAACCGACCCCATGTACTGAGCAAGTGCCGAGCCTAACCCCGGCCGAAGTAGTGGCGAGGCTAGACACGACAACGATAATCTACCTGCACAGTTCTACCAAAAATATAGCAAATAAGTGACAATTATTTAATAGATAAGCAAGGGATACGGGGATAAGTAAGGGGCAACAGGTAATTAGCAAAATGAGATGTTGAATACAATAAATAAGCAGATAAATGAATGGCAGGGCATCACCCTTCGTGCTTTACTCTCGTCCTCACTATGCAACAAATAAATATATATGAAATGCTTGCAATAATAAATGAAATGAATGGCACGGCATCACCCTTCGTGCTTTACTCTCTTCCTCACATTGCGATAAATAAATAATGAGTGATATGAATGAATGACACGGCATCACCCTTCGTTCTTTACTCTTTTCCTCACATTGCGAAAAATAAATAATGAATGATGTTAATGAATGGCATGGCAACATCCTTCGTGCTTTACTCTCTTCCTCACATTGCAATAAATAAATAATGAATGATGTTAATAAATGGCACGACATCACCCTTCGTGCTTTACTCTCTTCCTCACCCAAGTAATATCAACAACAAATCACAAACATGGCAAGGAAATCAATTACCGGAATTCAATTCACAACCACCCGACACGGAGAATAACAATCAAAGTCAAACACCTTTGCCCGACAAGGGTCTTAGCTATAACCAATTCCTTACGAGGACATATCTTCCCAAAAGAGCTACTTCATAACACGATAATCATTGAGGCAATAACAAGGAATTAAGCAAATATGGACTCAAGGGCATACTTTGACACACAATGCATAGGTACTCGTCACCTTACCTATGCATTGAACATGATAAACATATAACACATAGAGCACAATACCTATTCCCTCACCAAAGTTAGGCAAGACACTTACCTCGGATCCAAAATATAGCAATCAACCCTCTACTAGTACAGGGAGGCAAGGAGGCCTCATAGACCGGAGAGATCTACTAGTCCTTATTATGGAGGCAGGGTATGACACGGTAGAGGTTTTTTGGGTCAGCCAATTTAGTCTGCATTACCGGTTTCGCATGGAATTTCAAGTACTCAAAAGTTTCAGAGTACTCGTATTGCACAGTTTCCACATCCATGTAAGCAGAGAGGTTGTTTTGAGTGTGAAGATACCAGTCACAGGGTGAGAGATTGTCCCAGGATCTAGTCAGGTGTGTCACAGCAGGGTATAGGTGAGTGGAGGGCGCTCTAAAGGGGAGGCACGATCCATTGATGTGTTTCTTATAGTAGGCTGGAGGCCGTTGCGCCGGATATTATCATACAAGTACGTTTTGATGTGTTACAGAGGGGCGTCATTTTGTATTTCATTATAGTTATGTTGGTCGGGACGAGTTTCCTTATTTGTTGTTTCACTTAGGAGTGAGTTTCATACTTTGCACTCTATTTTTCATGTCTGCTCGTGCTGGGAAATTCTAGAAGTGGTAGCACGTGTCTATCATTGTTTTCATTCATCATTGAGAGTGGTGAGACAAGAAGTGAGTTCTTGTTATCGTCATGGTAGGCTTAATGTGATTTTCCTAAGTATTTTGTTTACGAGCTGTGATTTGATACTTTATCGAGATGTGAGTTAAGTGAGTGTTATGATTTTACTAGCCAAGATGAGTTAGTGGGAGATTTCAATTGGTATGATATATTTTCGGTATGTGATTTCGAGTTGTGGGCGAGGTCCTTGTGATATTTTATGATTTGATATACTTTGACCGGGCTGAGCACCGCGATGGAAATTTTATCAGGATGTGATCCTTATGATTTGTTCATATGCTTCACTTCTTCCTTGTTATATTGATTTTGTAGATTAGTAAAGATAGAGAGTTGTGCCTATGGATCTGTATGATAGTTCTCTTATGTGTGTCTCATTTCGTATTCAATCATTTTTGTTATGTGCTTCTTTAGTTTTAGCTTGCGGGGTGTGTGCCCAGTGATGTTAATTATGACTTTGGTGGTTTGGGTGTTTAACTATGAGAACCTTGCGTTTCTTGCATCATTATCAGGGGTATGAGAGGTTGAGATAGAGTTCTTTCAGATATGAGGCTAATTTCCAATACTGAGTTGATTTCGGGCAGCTATTGTGATCAAAGGTGTTATTATGGGCCTATGTGTTTATTGTATATTGTGTGGTTGTACCTTGTGGGTAGTTATGAGTCGATGCAACTGGTTGAGGCTGATGTTGGATATGGATTTTAGAACCGGATAGTTTGGAAATAAGTAGAAGGTGAGAAATTGAGGTATGAGGCTTATCACTGGTAATAGGAAAGCTAAATTGTAGTTAATATTGTGTCACCAGGCTTATGTGGATGGATGTGGGATCTTGGCACGCTCGAGGACGAACGTTTATTTTAAGAGGGGGAGAATGTAACGACCCGACCAATCATTTTTGAGAATTTAAGCTACATTCGGTGGCGTAGGGTCTTGAAAAGCTTCACATTGTGTATAACAACCTGCGTGCATGGTTGGATTCAGTTATCGGATGATCCAGAAGCGAACTGGAAGAGGGATTTTAATTTTGGAAGCTTAAGCGGTGAGATTTGACCGGAGGTTTGACTTTTGTGTAAACGACCTTGGAATGAGTTTTGGATAATGTCAACAGCTTTGTATGGTGATTTTGGACTTAGACGCGCGTCCGTAATTGGTTTTGGAGGTCCGTAGAGTAGTTTGAGCTAATTCGGCGAAAGTTGGAAAATTCGAAGTTTGGAAAATGGAGAAGTTTGACCACAATTGACTTTTTGGGATATCGAGGTCGGACTGCGAAGTAGGAGAAGCTGCAGGATGTCAATTGGGACTTGTCTGCAAAATTTCACGTCATTCCGGATTGAATTGATAGGTTTCGGCACGAGTTTAGATATTTGAAGATTTGAAAGTTCATAAGTTTGATTAATGGTTTGATCCGTCGTTTCGGCATTTTTTGATGTGATTTGGAACCTCGAGCGAGTTTGTGTTAGGTTATATGACTTGTTTATGCATTTAGACGGGGTCCCGGGGGCCTCGGGTATGTTCCGGGTGGGCCACGGGTCAATTCCTTCTATTTTTGAACTGCTGTCTTCTGCCTTCTGATGTACTTCTATGCGATCGCGAACAGCCTTTCGCATTCGCGAAGTGTTAACGAGGACCACTTCAAAACTCTTCATCGCGTTCGCATAGACCATGTTCCATATTCTTCGCGTTCATACTCCTTTCACCGCATTTGCGAAGGGCCTTTTTGGGAAACCCAACCTTCCTTCTTCGCGTTCGCCTTCTTCCCTACGCGTTCGCGTGGACTCCACGTATTTCCCTTCCGCGTTCGGAAGTACTTACTGGGAAGCTCTATTTCTTTTTCTTCGTGAACGCGTCCATTCCTCCGCGTTCGCGATGCACAAAGGCCTGGGCAGAATATAAGTTTTCCAAATCGAGGGTTAGACCATTTTTATCATATTTTGACTTCTAGAGCTCGGTTCCTGGCGATTCTTTAAGGGTTTTTCACACAAATCAATTGGGTAAGTGTTATTCAACTAGAATTAAATATATTCCATGAATTAGTTCTTGCTTTAATCATTTAAATTGTGTTTTTAGTTAGGGAAAATGTTGGTTTTTGAAAAAAAGTTCTAAAATGAAAAATCGTGATTTAGGGACAAAACAGTATCGGAATTTGATAAATTTTGTATGGTTGAACTCATAATGTAATGGGTATTCGGATTTTATAAAATTTGACGGGTTTCGAGGTGCGGGCCCAAGGGTCGACTTTTGGGTCAATTTTTAGATTCTTGTAAAGATTGAAACTTTATTATCCGAAATAGTTCCTTACAAGTTTTATGTGTGTTTTGACGTTGTTCTAGTTGATTTTGAGCCGTCCGGAAGTCTTTTCTCCCGAGAAGTCTATTTTAGAGTACCGGATTGTCGTCTTTGAGGTAAGTATCTTGCCTTACATTGTGGGGGGGAATTACCCCTTAGGATTCGAGTCTTCTATGTTGATTGTAGCCCGTGTACGCGAGGTGATGAGTGCGTACTCGGACTTACTTGTAGAAGGTTGGCTTTTTAGGGTCCTTAGATCCTTATACTTCCTGTGTATGAATTTGTAAATGTTATCACTGCGTTCCTGATTGCTAATTTCATCCTTTCCTACTTGAATTAGAATTTCTTGCTTTTAGATCCCCTTTGTTGTGCATTTGACCTTAATTAACTTAACTGAAGACTTTACCTTTTCTATCATGATGCTATATTTTATTCATAAACTGCCTATTTAGCTAAATTAGTATTATTCACGCCTATGATTAGTTAGCGATAATTGGTGTCAAGCATGCACGTGAGTCGTATATTGTGATTTATATGATATTTTTATTAAGTACGTACTTAGGCTTAATTTGATAATTATCCGTGTTGATGGTATTTTCTTGGTGTTGCCTATTACTGAGTATTGGTTCAAGTTAAGATTTATTTCGTGAAGCTAATTGTTTAAGCGAGATTGGTTATAGTTGTTTCCTTGCCGGGATGATTTGGTTTCTATTGTTGACTCCCTTGCCGGGATGTTATGATTTTTCTTATTGTATATACTGTTGATTTCCTTACTGTATTGTTGTCATTGATTTGTTTGGGTGAGGAAGAGTGTAAAAGCACAAAGGGTGATGTCGTGCACGATAGTGTGAGTGAGTGTAAAAGCATGAATGGTGATGTCGTGCATGATATTGTGAGTGAGTGTAAAAGCACGAAGGGTGATGACGTGCCATATTATGAAATTAAAAGCACAAAGGGTGATGTCGTGCCGTTTCTGTTGATTTATGGTTAGGATGAGAGTAAAAGCACGAAGGGTGATTTCGTGCCGTTTCTGTTGATTAATGGTGAGGATGAGAGTAAAAGCACGAAGGGTGATGTCGTGCACGATAGTGTGAGTGAGTGTAAAAGCACGAAGGGTGATGTCGTGCACTTGTCTTTGTGTTATTATTTCCGTTGTTTTAAGTTTGATATTTACTGCACTTGTTTCTGTGTCATTATTTCTGCTGCTTCAGGTTTGATATTTAGTGCACTTGTCTTTGTGTTATTATTGTCTTTGTTTCTTGTTTGATATTTACTGCACTTGTTTTTGTGTTATTATTTCTGTTGCTTCAAGATCGATATTTATTGCACTTGTTTCTGTGTTATTATATCCGTTATTTAAAATTTGATATTTACTGCACTTGTTTCTGTGTTATTATTTTCGTTGCTTCAAGCTCGATATTTATTGCACTTGTTTCTGTGTTTTCATTTCCGTTGTTCCCAGTTGAGGTTTTCTGCACTTGTTCTAGTGTTGTTATTTCTGTTGTTTCAATTTTGATATTCACATTGTCACCTTACTTCATGATTGTCATAACTTGGTATCCCCCCCCCCCC
>ML268564.1:0-28858 GCA_005239495.1 Nicotiana undulata | reverse complement strand
GGACCGCTTTGGTTCCCCCCCCCCCCCTGTACCGCATGGCAAATTATGAACTACGGGACGAAGATCCTTGTGGCTTTATCCCGACGAATCTATATCCGAAAGATACTTATTGGAAAGTGTAGTTGAAAGGAAAATTTACCTTGAGAAAGACTACGTTTGAAAGGCTATTATCTCGAAAGGCATATTTGAAAAACATTTATTCTCGGAGAAAACTATGAGTGAAAGGCATTTATTGGGAAAGTATATTTATCTAAGAAATATTGTAATAACTAAGCTAAAATTTCTCAAAATGGAATAAAATTATTGTTCACGTGTTCACTATAACAACTGATGCCCTAAAAATGAAGTTTGCATAACGCGTCCAGCGAAATTTTGAACGCTGCAACAGTAGAGAAAACACTGCAGCGGAATAGCAACGCGGTCATTGGTAGAAGTTGCCTCAAAAATATGTTCTCTGAAGTTTGGCAACGGGGCAACGATTGGAAATCTGTTGCAGCGGAATTTTGGCGTGGTCAGCGCATCTGGTGGGTAGTGGGACAATGCATGCTTCTTCTCTTTTTTGAGTCCTTTTAGTTCAATATTCACAATTCAACTCAATTCCTGCAATTTAAACAACTTCCATCAAATTGTGGGAGTATTTTAGTCAAATTTCCTCAAAACCTAAGAACACGGGAGTAAATAATAGGCATAAATCACTAGTTATCAATCCATGGCCTTCCAAGTAGGGAATTATATCTCATGTCACCTTCGATGACATGAAACTTGGTATCTTGAATGCTTCCGGCCACGTTCACGGGGAGTATGATTTCTCCCTTCGTTGTTTCACTCGCCATGTTGAATCCATTCAAAACCCGAGAGGCGGGTATGATTTGGTCGAGCAGCCCGAGTTACTCCACGACCCTCGACCTGATTATATTAGCCGAACTACCTGGATCCACGAGAACACGTTTTACTTGAACTTTATTTAAAAGGATAGAGATTACCATTTCCTCGTTGTGAGGTTGAGACAAGGCCTTGATGTCTTCCTCGCTGAAAGTGAGGGTGTCCTCGGGTAAGTAGTCCTGAGTCCGCTTCTCCTTTGTGATGGATACTTTGGTACGTTTGAATATGGGTCCCCGTGGGACGTCGAATCCTCTGATGATCATGTGAATGACATGTTGGGGCTCTTCTGGTTCATTCTTCCTGTTTGCATCTCTCTCTCGAAAATGGTTCTTGACCCGGTCTCTAAGAAACTCTCGAAGGTGTCCCTCGTTGAACAACCGGACTACCTCCTCTCTAAGTTGCCTGCAGTCTCGTTTCTATGACCATGAGTACCATCATACTTGCACATTACGTTGGGGTTCCGCTGAGAAGGATCGGTCTGTATGGACTTTGGCCATCTGGTTTCTCTAATCTTACCAATGGCAGACATGGTGTCTGAGGCATCCATGTTGAAGTTGTATTCTGAAAATCTGGGGGCCTCCATCGGTCCCGAGTGCCTTTCACACCCCGTCTTGCTCATGAGTCCACGGGAACTTTATCCTCGATCTTCTCTTCGATCATTTCGAGGTATTTTACGCCTCAAAGTGTTTCATCAGTCTTCGATGTACGGCTGATACCTTTCCTTGTTTGGCCTCCGCTCCTTGTCTGCATTTCATGATTCGTTTGCTAGTAGCCTGCTTGGATAAACTGAGCCTGAGGGGGCTCTCAACTGGTCGTCTTCGACCCTAATTTTTGACTGGTACCAGTTGTGCACATCCGCCCAAGTTACGGCAGGATACTCGATCAAGTTCTGCTTCAGCTACCTCGAAGCTATTTAGCTTCGCTCATTCAGCCCCTAAGTGAAGGCTTGTATATCCCAGTCATCGGAGACTGGTGGTAAATCTATTCGTTCCAACTGGAAATGGGAGACAAACTCCCTCAATATCTCGTTCTCTCTTTGCTTGATTTTGAATACATCAGACTTGTTCGTTACAACCTTTTTGGCGCCAGCATGTGCCTTTACAAATGAGTCTTCCAACATAGAAAACGGATCTATTGAGTTCGGGGGCAGGTTATGGTACCACATCATGGCCCCCTTGGACAAGGTTTCCCCAAATTTCTTCAGTAGGACATACTCGATCTCATCGTCCTTCAAATCATTTCCTTTTATACCACAAGTATATGTGGTGATGTGCTCATTGGGATCTGTGGTCCCATTGTATTTTGGGATGTCGCGCATCAGGAACTTCTTATAATGGGCTTCAGAGCGGCACTCAGTTGGAATGGTTTCTGTACAAACTTCTTCGAATCCAGTCCCTTCAAGACCGGAGGTGCTCCCGGGATCTGGTCGACCCTCGAGTTGTAGGTTTCCACTTTCTTATCATTGTCTTCAATCCTTTTTTTCTCCTGACTCGATCCTCTTAGTGAGTTCCAAGAGCATTTTCATGATGGTGAGGTCAGTTCCCGACCCGTTAGTGCTTGATCTCTCGGGGGTTGGCTCACTCGAGGATTTTTTTCTGGTCCTACTTTGCTCGGAGTCTTTTGGCGACCCTGCAGTTGAACGATAGCAACTTATTGCGCTTGCAACATTTCAAAAATTACTTGTAGACTACCTTCTCTTTCCTCTCAAGCCTGTGTCCTTTGTGCGTCAGGTTAGTCCCCTCTGCAAACACTTCCTTTAATATAAGTGCCCAAGTCGACGTTATGTGAACCAAACCAGTGTTGCTTAGAACAATAGGGACCTCGAGCTCCATATTCGGGGGCCTCGAGGTGAGCTAAGAGTAGTAAAGTAAGAACAATAAATTAAGAGTAACAAAGCTGAAGAACAATCTTGAGCACAAAAAGCAAGAATAGGAGAGTAGAATGTTCTATTGCAGTAAATGATGATCCATTTACAAATGATTGGTGTCCCCTTTATATAGGAGGGGAAAACCCTAATATGGTACATTTTTAATTATTACAAATAATTCTATTGGTATAGCTTCATAACAACCTAGTACAGATTTGTACTATCTCGTAAAAATCTTATCTGCCCTAACCACGTGTCTTTGCGAAATCCCCACCTTTTCTTGAGTATCATCGAAATTGTACTGCCTCAAGATAGGCCATGTCGGGACTTTGATATACTCTCTCGAGGTGTCTATGTTCAGATCGGGTTCGAACCTCACTTCAAGTCGTTCGAGCTCGGGCTCAGAACACAATTTATACTTCGGAATCGGGCTCTCCGATTCGACCATATACAACTCTCTTAGATCATTGATTGGAGAAAAGTGTTAAAAGTGAGTGGGATCCTTAGTTGGATCTTAATATTTAGCTCCAATTTGAAGGATAATTGAGAAATACCCACTTGTGAATGCGAAAATAAAATTTGGACAAAAATATCTTTAGCTAAAATACAGAGACACTCTATGAACTTTTACTGAGTTTGGAGAGTTTGAAATGTGCAAACTCTAGAGAAATTAATGGAGTGTTCCTGAAGTTCTTAGTTGCAAAATTTAATTTCTACTCCTTGTGTTCATTTTAGTTGTCTATTTTTTACTTTGCACTCACTTTAAGAAAAAATAAATAACATATGTATGTTATAGCTTTACACATAATAATGATATCATTTCAAAAAGTATTAAGAAATGATTTGAAAATAAATAATTAATGACAAGAGTAAAAAAGGAAAAGAATTCTTTTTCTCTTGATCTTTTAAAATGGACAAGTAAAAGTGAAAAATATATTTAGAAGCAGAGGCAGATGTAGTGTGCGAATAACGAGTTCAATTAAACTCATAACTTTCAACGCGGAGTAAAAACTTTATATGTGAAAATTTGATAAAATTACAAAAATAATAGATATGAACTCATAACCTTAAAAATATAATTGGTTGAATGTTAAAATATTAAAAGTTAAACCCATAGAATTTAAATTCTTAATCCGTCTCTGTTTACAAGTAATTTTATTATAAAAATGAAGGAGGGAGAGAGTGTGTGTGTATGCTAATTGAATGATAAGGGCACAATTTTTGTTGGAGATCAGAGCGGCGAAATCTCGACTAACCTTTCCAACTTCTTTCATATACTCAACATTGACGATTGGCTTCGCTATTCAAGCAACTTCTTGTCACGACCCGAAATCCCACCTTCAGGCCACGACTGCGTCTAACGTTGTACCCTCTAGACCAGCCAACGTGTGACACAATACTAACACAATGATGTGGAATTTAAAAGAATTAACTAGAAACAATTTATAACATTTAATAACAAAAGTATATAGATTTCAACTAAGTGTAAATAACAGGATACAATACGTCGCATAAATCCCAAAACCTGGAGTCACAAACTCACGAACTGTCTATAAGAATGCTAAATACAAAGTCTGAAGAAAATAATACATGAACAGTCCTCGAAACTAGGAGATAATCAAGACAGGATAGGAAAAATAGGGATAGAGGAAAAGCCAAGGCCCACGAACGTCTGCGGGTCTACCTTGGAATCTTCGAGGTGTACCGAAGGATACACCCTCTAGCGGTGTCCACTGGGTCCGGCCGCGGGATCTGCACTACATAAAGAAGTGCAAGTGTAGCATCAGTACAACCGACCCCATGTACTAATAAGTGCCGAGCTTAACCTCGGACGAAGTAGTGACGAGGCTAGACCTGACAACAATCATATACCTGGACTACTCTACAACATATAACATGGAAAAGAGCAAGAGATAAGCAGATAAGCATGGGTCGCGGGAGCAGTTAATTGGGGTAACAAATGAGAGATAAAACAGTTAATAAAGCACATAGGAGAAACAAGAGAGCAAGTAAACAAGAATGTGAACGTAACAAATATAAAGTGCAAACAATGTAAATAATGGCACGGCATCACCCTTCGTTCTTTTACTCTCTTCCTCACAATGCGATGTGTGAGGTAAAATAATATGAATCATGGCATGTAAGGCAATGTAATCATGGCACGGCATCACCCTTCGTGCTTTTACTCTCTTCCTCACCTTGTATTATATGATGTAATCAATGTGAATCATGGCACGACATTAACCTTCGTGATTTTAATCAATGTAAATCATGGCACGGCATCAACCTTCGTGCGATTACTCTCTTCCTCACTATGCTTTATATGATGTAATCAATATAAATCATGGCACGGCATCACCCATCGTGCTTTACACTCTTCCTTACCAAAAAAATGACAAATATCAAATGGCAAGGAATGCAGCATAGTGGAAATACACATCATAATCGCCCGACAAGGGGAACAATATCAGCCAATATCATTACAATTGCCCGGCTAGGGTCTCATCTATAACCAACCTTTTCAATTATATCTCTTAACAAATTGGGTCCTCATTCGAACCATCATATCACAAGTTTATCAACAAGGATTTTCAACAAACAATCAAATTCCAAGTAGAATCAATTTCATAATACAATGAATATGGAATTAATAACAAGAATTTTATCAAAATAGACTCTCGGGCATGCTTGACACACAATGGATAGGTACTCTTCACCTCACATATGCATTGAACATGATAAACACTTAGCACATAGCACACAATACCTATTCCCTCACCAAAGCTAGGCAAGACACTTACCTCGGATCCAAGAATAGCAATTAAAGCTTCTAATACCGCCTTCCCTTTTGAATTCAACTCCGAAACGACAATATCTAGACATAATTAACTTATTAACGTCAATAATGACTCATTAATACAATCCCATAGCCCAAATATACAATTCTTAGCATTCTTCCAAAAATACCAAAATTTGACCCCGGGCCTGCTTGGTCCAAACACGAGGCTTGGACCAAAACACGATCACCCATTCACCCACGAGGCCAAATATATAATTTGTTTTAATATCTAACCCCAAAGTGAGGTTGATTTTCCCAAAAATCCTAAAACCCTAACTCTACCCAAAACCCCTAATTTCTACTTTGATTTCATGATTTAGACCTAGATTCTATGTTGATGAAGGAAAATGGAAGAATTTAGAGTGAAAGTCACTTACCCAAGTGGTTATGGAGGTGGAATGGCTTAGAGGTCGTCAATGGGTCTTGGAGAGGAAGAAGATGGTGCAAAGTATGGAATTCCCTTAATGAACATTCTGTTTTTGGCCTTTTAAATAACTGGGCGAAAATGTACATCGCAATCACCGCAATGGGATTGCGATCGCGGAGAGTCTGGTACCCACGCACTGCGATCGCGGCTGAAAGAATGCGATCGCGAAGAAGAACCTGGGATCTCCCCTCATTGCAATCGCGAAGAAGTGATTGCGATCGCATAGCCCAAGGACCCCACCCTGGTCGATCGCGAACTAGACTTGCGTTCGCGTAGAGTACCTAGCCAGCCCCCGCCCATACATCCTACTGACCGCCCCCTTCACCTATCTATATGCGATAGCAGAGGGACCTATGCGATCGCAAAGAGCAAAACCTGAAACACCAGCAACAGCCACAAAAACCAGATTTTTCTAACACTTTAGCACCCCGACGCCTATCCGAGACTCACCCGAGCCCTCGGGGCTCAAGACCAAGAATACAAACGACTCCCAAATCATACTACGGACTTATTCAAGTACTAAAACTACCAAAATAACATCAAAATCAATGAATTAAACACCAAAATCTATGAAAATCCTAAAAACTTCATTAACCTTTAACTTTTTCATTTTCGATCCGAAACACGTCCAATCAAGTCCGTTTTACACCAAATTTTACAGATAACTCATATAACACATATTAAACCTGTTCCGGGCCCCGGAACCATAATATGGGCCCGATAATACGGTTTTCACATCAAAATTCATTTTCAAAAACCATTATATTTTTCAGAAAACAATTTTTTTAAAAATTCATTTCTCAGGCTTGGGACCTCGCAATTCGATTCTGGGCATACGCCCAAGTCCCGTTCTTTTCTACGGACCTTCCGGGACCGTCAAATCACGGGTTCGGGTCCGTTTACCAAAAATATTGACCAAAGTCAACTTTATTCAATTACTTATTATAAATTCCATTTTTCATCAAGTTTCCACATAAAAGCTTCCCGGCTACACGCCCGGGCTACGCACGCATATCGAAGTGAGATTAACGGAGGCTTTCGGGGCTTCGGAACACAGATTTAGCCAAATATACACAGGATGAACTTTGGGTCATCACAATCTCCACCTCTAAAACAAACGTTCGTCCTAGAACGGACCTAGAAAGGTACATGAGTCTGAGAAAAGATGGGGATAACGGTTCCGCATATCGGACTCGGACTCCCAAGTAGCTGCCTTGGCAGGCTGACCTCGCCACTGAACACGGACCGAAGGATAACTCTTCGATCTCAACTGACGAACCTGCCTAGCTAATATGGCTACGGCTCCTCCTCATAAGACAAATCCTGGTCCAACTAAACACCGCTGAAGTCAAGAACATGGGATGGATCCGCAATGTACCTCCTGAGCATAGATACATGAAACACTAGATGCACGGCTGATAATTGCGGTGGCAAGGCAAGTCTGTAGGCTACCTCTCCTACCTTATCCAAAATCTCAAATGGACCAATGTACCTAGGGCTCAACTTTCCCTTCTTCCCGAATCTCATCACGCCTTTCATAGGCGACACTCGAAGAAACACCTGGTCTCATATCATAAAAGCCAAGTCTCGAAATCTGCGATCCGCATAACTCTTTTGTCTGGACTGAGCTGTACGAAGTTTATCCTGAATAATCTTCACCTTGTCCAAGGCATCCTGGACTAACTCAGAACCCAACAATCTAGTCTCTCCCGGCTCAAACCATCCGACTGGAGACCGACACTGTCTACCATACAATGCCTCATACGAAGCCATCTGAATACTCGACTGGTAGCTGTTGTTGTAGGCGAACTCAACTAAAGGCAAGAACTGGTCCCATGAACCACCAAAATCAATGACACAAGCTCGCAACATATCCTCCAAAATCTGAATAGTACGCTCGGACTATCCGTCCGCCTGAGGATGAAATGCTGTGCTCAAATCAATCTGCGTGCCCAACTCTCGCTTAGATACTCTCCGGAAATGAGAGGTAAACTGAGTACCTCTGTCTGATATAATGGATAAGGGCACACCATGCAATCAAACAATCTCTCTCATATATATCTTTGCCAACTTCTCCGCTGAATATGAAACTGATACCGGAATGAAATGTGTTGACTTGGTCAGCCTGTCTACAACAACCCAAACCGCATCAAACATCCTCGGAGTACGTGGGAGCTCAACCACAAAGTCCATGGTGATACGCTCCCATTTCCACTAAGGAAGCTGAATCTGCTGCATCAAACCACCGGGTCTCTGGTGCTCGTACTTAACATGCTGACAGTTCAAGCACCGAGCTACATAAGCTACAATATCCTTCTTCATTCTACGCCACCAATAATGCTGCCGCAAGTCCTGGTAGATCTTTGCGGCGCCCGAATGAATGGAATACCTGGAACTATGGGCCTCCTACAATATCAACTCACGAATGCCATCAACATCGGGTACACAAATACGACCATGCATCCTCAAAACTCCCTCAGCATCAATTGTGACTTGCTTGGCACGTCCGTGTCGAACCGTGTCTCTAAGAATACATAAATGACGATCATCATACTGCTTGGCCCAAATACGATCATACAATAAAGAACGAGCTACGGTATGGGCCAAAACACTACCAATCTCAGAAACATCCAACCTCGCGAATCGTTTGGCTAAAGCCTGAACATCCAAAGCAAATAGTCGCTCTCCGACTGATAAATAAGCAAGGCTCCCCATATTAACTGACTTCCGACCCAAAGCATCGGCCACCACATTGGCCTTACCCGGATGATAGAGAATTATAATATCATAATCCTTCTACAACTCTAACCATCTCCTCTGCCTCGTATTAAACTCCTTCTGCTTGAACAGATACTGCAAACTCTTGTGATCAGTGAATACCTCACATGGCACACCATACAAATAATGCCTTCAGATCTTTAACGCATGAACAATAACTGCTAACTCCAAGTCATGAACTGGATAATGTTTCTCATGGACTCTTAACTGACGAGATGCATAGGCTATAACCTTGCCATCCTGCATCAATACTGCGCCGAGCCCAACCCGTGAAGCATCACAATACACGGTATACGGTCCTGAACCTGTGGGCAAAACTAACACCGGTGTCGTGGTCAAGGCTGTCTTGAGCTTCTGAAAGCTTGCCTCGCACTCATCCGACCACCTGAACTAGGCACCCTTCTGAGTGAACCTGGTCATCGGGGCTGCAATCGATGAAAAGCCCTCCACAAATCGGTGATAATAACCTGCTAGGCCCAAGAAACTTCGAATCTCCATAGTTGAAGTGGCCTAGGCCAATCTCTAACTGTTGAAACCTTCTTGGGATCCACCTGAATACCCTCTGCCGACACGACGTAGCCCAGAAATGCCACAGAACTCAGCCACAACTCGCACTTAGAAAACTTGGCGTACAACTGCCTATCCCTCAGAGTCTGGAGGACAACCCGAAGATGTTGCTCATGCTCCTCTCAACTACGGGAATATATCAAGATATCATCAATAAACACAATCACGAACGAGTCCAAATAAGGCCTGAATACCCGATTCATCAACTCCATAAAAGCAGCGGGGCATTTATCAACCCAAACGACATCACCAAGAACTCATAATGCCCATAACGAGTGCGAAAAGCCGTCTTTAGGGACCTCAGACGCCCTAATCCTCAACTGATGGTACCCAGATCTCAAATCAATCTTGGAGAACACTGTAGCACCCTGAAGCTGGTCAAATAAATCGTCAATCCTCGAAAGATGACACTTATTCTTAATAGTAACCTTGTTTAATTGCCGATAGTCAATACACACCTTCATTGAGCCATATTTCTTCTTAACACCCAACACTGGAGCACCCCAAGGAGAAACACTAGGCCTAACGAAGCCTTTACCCAACAAATCATGTAACTGCTCCTTCAATTCCTTCACAATACTGATACTGAGATACGATTTTTGAAGACCTCATAATTACCCAAAATAACGTGCCTCATCTAACGCCGCCTGGGGCGGGCACCTACCTCGTAGGTTAAGGCTCCATAATTATAGCACGAATTTGACAAATTACGCACAGATAATTAATTACTTGATTTATTTATTTATTTATTTATTAATATTATTATTATTATTATTACTCCTATTTTATACATAAATCTTTAACAAGCATGACTTCCTAGCAGTACTATAGAAAAATAAAGAAAACAAAATTTATTTCACAAGAAGGAATTTAAACACAAGAATTCCATCACAAGGATCTCGTCTTTACATAACTTTCACCGCGGCTTGAGGCCGGTCTGAATATACCAAATCATATTAACACGCGAGGATATTGTCCTCAATTCTGAATCATAAGTAATATGCATATCGCCAATCGAAACATTCCATTTCCTTCATTTAAATATTTTTCGTTAAGCAAAATTTCAACACATAATGGTAAACACAATTATCTCCATAGAATTTCTCAATACGAGTATTCACATAAGAAGATTTTTAGAGTTACGAAGCTCACCCGAAAGTGGAGCATATTCGAAGAATTTTATTAGATATGCATAACCGAATTAAGTTCAGAAAAACATTACTTATATTAATTAGAGATTTGTTCTTGTAATTAAACCATTCAATGTACCGACTTCATCCATACCATAGAAAACATATCAACCGACTGGGTCTCCACCTCTAGGAATCTAACCTCCATTTTCGACATTCTGAATCCTTTTTCCTTAGGTGGTCATGAAGTTGAGTTGTAGCTGTAATGGGGCACGTAGCCTGAGTGCTCTGATGAAGTATGACTCTCCCAAGTCTAGGATAATTTCTTCCACTAGTCGAGAGAAAGTATCAACCTGCCCTGAGTCGTCCGAAATCTTTTACACTCATTTTTGTGTCCTTTAATGAGTCTGGGGAACCGCCCTCTGGCTATACGAACCAACGTAGGAGTATGGCGGGTTAACTTATCGAACCTGGTGGCACTTTTTGACACCATCGTATGGCCTGATGCAATTGTGACTTTCATGCTGAGTAGACTTTCTGTAGACTTAAAGTTGTTTGAATAACTCCTTTGGTACTGAGGTATAGGGTTATTAAGGAGGTAGACGTACCAAAATTCCCATCTTTATATCTTGCAAAATCCCCGTCCTTTTACATTCAAAACTCAAACCGATATGACGCGTCACCTCACAATCTTTTCCTTGACAGTGGATTTCCACACGTGGCACGAAGTCATAGGTCACAATACCTGATAATCCACGATGCTAAACTTCACAGCTCAATTAAATCAACCCCGTAGCTTTGCATTTATCCCCATGGTGTGTGATACCTCATAGAAGCGGTCAAGAAATCATGTGGGACCTCAAAAGATATACCACTGAAATGGAGTGGAACTTGTTTGGTAACTTGCCCAACCTCAATAAACGGACTAGTGCCTCCTGCAACAACGGAGTAGCTATAAATCCTTCCGGAATCTGAACTAGTCCAACATGTACTGACTGAGCTGGAACCTCCACATCTAGATCCATTTGAGACTGTACAATAGGTGCTGACGTTCGAGCTTTAGGCTGCGCTCTGCTTCTGTCTCTTTCCTTGATCGTAGCTGTAATTGGGGCTTCATCTCTTGTCTGGTCGTAGACGCTTCGCATGTTGTCGAGATTAGTGAGGGGACAAGAGTAGGCAAGTTCAATCATCAATGATAGAATAAATTCGCACGATAGAGATGAAGAAATGTGGAGTTATTCCTAACTTTGTAGCCTCTGGGGGATAAATACAGACGTCTCCGTACCGATCCCTCAGACTCTACCAAGTTTGTCCGTGAGTTGTGAGACCTAAGTAACCTAGAGCTCTGATACCAACTTGTCACGACACGAAATCCCATCTTCAGGCCGTGATTGTGTCTAACGTTGAACCCGCTAGAACAGCCAATGTGTGACACAATACTAACACAATGATGCGGAATTTAAAAGAATTAACTAGAAATAATTTATAATATTTAATAACAAAAGTAGATAGATTTCAACTAAGTGTAAATAACAGAATACAATACGTCGCATAAATCCCAAAACCTGGAGTCACAAACTCACGAACTGTCTATAAGAATGCTAAATACAAAGTCTGAAGAAAATAATACATGAACTGTCTTGGAAACTAAGAGATAATCAAGACATGATAGGAAAATAGGGATAGAGGAGACGCCAAGGCCCACGAACGTCTGCGGGTCTATCTTGCAATCTCCGAGGTGGACCGAAGGATACACCCTCTAGCGGTGTCCACTGGGTCCGGCCGCGGGATTTGCACAACATAAAGAAGTGCAAGTGTAGCATCAGTACAACCGACCCCATGTACTGAGTAAGTGCCGAGCCTAACCTCGGCCAAAGTAGTGACGAGGCTAGACCTGACAACAATCATATACCTGAACTACTCTACAACATATAACATGGAAAAGAGCAAGAGATAAGCAGATAAGCATGGGTCATGGGAGGAGTTAATGGGGGTAACAAATGAGAGATAAAACAGTTAATAAAGCACATAGGAGAAACAAGAGAGCAAGTAAACAAGAATGTGAACGTAACAAATATAAAGTGCAAACAATGTAAATAATGGCACGACATCACCCTTCGTGCTTTTACTCTCTTCCTCACAATGCGATGTGTGAGGTAAAATAATATGAATCATGGCATGTAAGGCAATGTAATCATGGCACGGCATCACACTTCGTGATTTTACTCTCTTCCTCACCATGCATTATATGATGTAATCAATGCGAATCATGGCACGACACTAACCTTCATGCTTTTAATCAATGTAAATCATGGCACGACATCAACCTTCGTGCGTTTACTCTCTTCCTCACTATGCTTTATATGATGTAATCAATGTAAATCATGGCACGACATAAACCTTCGTGCTTTACACTCTTCCTTACAAAAACAATGACAAATATCAAATGGCAAGGAATGCAGCATAGTGGAAATACACATCATAATCGTCCGGCAAGGGGAACAATATCAGCCAATATCATAACAATTTCCCGGCTAGGATCTCAGCTATAACCAACATTTTCAATTATATCTCTTAACAAATTGGGTCCTCATTCGAACCATGATATCACAAGTTTATCAACAAGGAGTTTCAACAAACAATCAACTTCCAAGTAGAATCAATTTCATAATACAATGAATATGGAATTAATAACAAGAATTTCATCAAAATAGACTCACGGGCATGCTTGACACACAATGCATAGGTACTCGTTACCTCACCTATGCATTGAACATGATAAACACTTAGCACATAGCACACAATACATATTCCCTCACCAAAGCTAGGAAAGACACTTACCTCGGGTCCAAGAATAGCAATTCAAGCTTCTAATACTGCCTTCCCTTTTGAATTCAACTCCGAAACGATGATCTAGACATAATTAACTTATTAACGTCAATAATGACTTATTAATACAATCCCATAGCCCAAATATACAATTCCTAGCATTCTTCCAAAAATACCAAAATTTGACCCTGGGCCCGCTTGGTCCAAACACGAGGCTCGGACCAAAACCCGATCACCCATTCCCCCACGAGCCCAAATATATAATTTGTTTTGAAATCCGACCCCAAAGTGAGGTTGAATTTCCCAAAATTCTCAAAACCCTAGCTGTACCCAAAACCCCTAATTTCTACTTTGATTTCATGATTTAGACCTAGATTCTATTGTTTGATGAACGAAAATGGAAGAATTTAAAGTGAAAGTCACTTACCCAAGTTGTTATGGAGGTGGAATGGGTTAGAGGTCGTCAATGGGGCTTGGAGAGGAAGAAGATGGTGCAAAATATGGAATTCCCGTAATGAACATTCTGTTTTTAGCCTTTTAAATAACTGGGCGAAAATGTACATCGCGATCGCGGGAATGGGATTGCGATCGCGGAGAGTCTGGTTCCCACGCACTGCGATCGCGGTTGAAAGAATGCGATCGCGAAGAAGAACCTGGCATCCCCCCTCACTGCGATCACAAAGAAGTGATTGCGATCGCATAGCCCAAGGACCCCACCATGTGCGATCGCAAACTAGACCTTGCGATCGTGTAGAGTACCTAGCCAGCCCCCGCCCAGACATCCTATACCTCTATGCGATCGCGAACAGTGCTATGTGATCGCATAGAGGAACTGACCTCCCCCTTCACCTATCTCTATGCTATCGCAGAGGGACCTACGCGATCGCATAGAGCAAAACCTGAAACACCAGCAACAGCCACAAAAACCAGATTTTTCTAATACTTTAGCACCCCGACGCCTACCCAAGACTCACCCGAGCCCTCGGGGCTCAAGACCAAGAATACACACGACTCCCAAATAATCCTACGGACCTATTCAAGTACTAAAACTACCAAAATAACATCAAAATCAATGAATTAAAAACCAAAATCTATGAAAATCCTCAAAACTTCATTAACCTTTGACTTTTCCATTTTCGATCCGAAACACGTCAAATCAAGTCCGTTTTGCACCAAATTTTACAGATAACTCATATAACACATATTAAACCTATTTCGGGCCTCAGAACCATAATACGGGCCCAGTAACACGGTTTTCACATCAAAATTCATTTTCAAAAACCTTTATATTTTTCAGAAAATAATTTTCTTTAAAAATTTATTTCTCGAGCTTGGGACCTTGCAATTCGATTTCGGGCATACGCCCAAGTCCCATATTTTTCTATGGACCCTCCTGGACCGTCAAATCACGGGTCCGGGTCCGTTTACCAAAGTCAACTTTATTCAATTACTTATTATAAATTTCTTTTTTCATCAAGTTTCACATAAAAGCTTCCCGGCTACACGTACGGGCTACGCACGCATATGAGGTGAGATTACGGAGGCTTTCGGGGCCTCAAAACACAGATTTAGCCAAATATATACAGGATGACATTTTGGGTCATCACACTTCTCATGTTATTTTTGTTTCTGCAACTTTAGTTCATTATTCAAGCGCCAACTGCATCGTGAAAATCAAAACATTAGATGTTACTTAAATGATTATGGCTACAGCACTAGCATTTCTTTATGGCTAACAGACCCGTCGCTGCTATTCATTTACTAATATAGTTTCTGCATTAAAGAGTGGCTAAACGTTGGATAATTTTGAGATGGTGACTAAAACTTGATTAACAGTCCAACAAGTGGCTATTAGTTAATTTTTCCTCATACAAGTTGGATTAAAGAAAAGTAAAGCACGAAGGAAAATTTGAAAAAAAACGGTTCATTCTCAGACTTTGAGCTTTGACAGCTAAACTTATCGAATAAACTGAACAATCTATACAAATATTTATAAACAAACTAGTAAATATACCCGCGCTTTATGCAATATTGTATTTGAAAGACATTAACGAATGTATAAATAATTTTTTTTATAAATTTAGTGGGTCGGAGGAGAAAATATTTGACATATAAAGTTAATTCTGTCTATTGATGTAATAAAAATGACTATTTCTTTAGAAATAAGAAAAACCACTTTCAAATCACTCTATGTGTTTAAGTATCCTAATATATCAGGAACATCATATATTTGTGAGATCATTTAATACTCAAAGTAGAACTATTATATCTCTTGCACCAATATAATCACTATTAGTGTAACGATTCGGCAGGTCTTTTTGAGTATTTTAGCCATATTTTTCCTATTTGATGCTTTACATATGTATAATTGTGGTTACATAGCTCGCCGGGGTGGTTGGTTTGGTTTCGAGGAAGTTTCGGGTTGAATTGGGACAATTAGTCTGAAGGCTGGAAGCTTAAGTTGAAAGAGTTGACCGAATCTTAACTTTTGTAGGCAACTTCAGAATAGAGTTTTGATTGTTCCAATAGCTTCGTATGGTGATTTTTGACTTAGACGTATGTTCAGATGGGGATTGGAGGTTCATAGGTTGATTTGGTGCTTTTCCGTGAAAGTTAGAAAGTTGAAGGTTTGGAAGGTTGTATGTTTGACAAGGAGTTGACTTTGTTGATATCGGATCTGGGATTGGGGTTCTGGGAGTTGAAATCGGTCAGTTGAGACTTGCATGCAAACTTTGAGGTCATTCCGGGTTGATTTGATGTGGTTCGACATGAGTTTTAGAAGTTGAAAATTTATTAGTTCCTTAGGCTTGAATCGTAGTGCAATTCGTGGTTTATGAAGTTGTTTCATTTGATTTGAGGCTTGGAGTTTATTCGTGTTATGTCTTTGGTTTGATTGGAATGGCTGGACGGGGGGGCCACCATGTCTTTGGTTTGGTTTGAGGTGGTTTTCGAATTTCATTTTTGCACTTCGGACATTGCTGTTGTTTTTCTGATATGTGGTGCTTTCGCACCTGCGAAGGGATGGCCGCATGTGTAGGTCCACAAACGCACATGGAGCGGTAAAAGTGAATCTGGGCGGGTTGTGCTGGGTCTGGAAATGCGAAAGATTTTTCGTGAGGTTCCCGCAGAGGCGAGTTCAGGGGTACGAGGGTGAGGCCGCAAATGCGGAAGGTCGGAGGCTGAGAGGGGAATTGCATAAGTGATATATTGACCGTAAATGCGGTACAACAAATGCGGAATCACTGGCAAACTTTTATATTCACATGGTTTGGTCATTTTCTCATTTTTGGAGTTGTGGAGATCAGGAGGCGAATTTTGGGAGACTTTATGATGAAGTTGAAGAGATGAGTGGAGTTGATTCAATTTTGATGATAGATATTGATTACCCATATATTATTAAACCTACTTTATGTGAATTTAAGGTGAAATTTAGGGATTTTAGACTAGGTTATGTGAGTTTATTAAATTTTGATGGTAGATACTGACCGAACACCGCCTATCGACCATCGACCACGACTTGACAAAAGGAGAGTTCGACGAGCTCGAACAACTCCTATTGGCCCTCGGCATAAACTCGAGTAGAAGATAACAATGAAGAAAATACAAGAACAAAACACAAGTACAAAAATAAGAATGCAATGCACAAAGACAAAAAGGTACGTACGAAACCAAAACAAACTGTTGTATTTCATAAGAAAGTTTTACAAAGACGTTCAAAGATGCCAACAAAAGATACAATACAAAAGTTGAGCAAAAAAAGATAAACATTCAATGGTCGTCGCCACCCTGATCTCCACCATCCTCTATTTCCCCGCCTCGACCATATGTGTCACGACCCAAGTCGATAGACCATGACGAGTGGCCGAGCCCTACCTGTTGAACACCCCTAAGCATGCGTCTAAGATATAAACATGAATTAATGGCAGGTCATGGATAATATCTGTCAATAAACTGGTGAATTACGTGAATAACATACGTGAGAAAAAAATGTCCGAACGACATATATATATATATACATGTGGAATACTGTAGGGCGAGTCGGCAATGCTACTATAGACAACTATATATCCAAGAATGGAAGCCGACAAAGCCACATGCTATTCAACTATACATGACTGTCTACAGACCTCTAATAGAATGTAAAAATGTATAGAGGACAGGACTAGGCCCCGTCATACCCATACACATCGTACCATAACTCAAAGCAACTTCAGATCAAATGGAGCACACCAACTCTCGTTGATCAAGGATCCTAAGAATGGGGACTGTCAGCCTATCTACCTGCACTTTCGGGCATGAAACGCAGGCCCCGGGAAATAGAGGCGTTAGTACGAATAATATACTAAATATGTAAGGCATGAAAAATCAGTACATAAAAGACATAGATGAAACATGGAGTAAAGAATTCCTCCTGTAAGTCTAAATAACTTTGTGAATCTTGAAACATTTATAATGTCATGCACGTGCGTATACATGTCATATCATGCATAGGTATAGGTGTACATTACATCATCAAGCCTCTGAGGGCATCCCATCATATCATCTCGGACACTATGGGCAATATCATCAACATATACCAATTGATCAAGTGGTGGTGTGTATATAATGTTGTAACCTTTGCCCATATCCCTTATACATATAATATACGCGTGTACAACGTCATCTAGTTATGGGTCAATGTACATGTATAAATGAATGATTTACATAAGAAATACGTTAATGAGAATTCTCGGAATGTTGTCAGATCAATATGCCTTTCGGATAAACTTTATCAACTACGTATTTTTTCGAGACCCATGAACAGAAAATAAAATAATAATTCACATGGCGAATCAAGAACATAGGCACCCCTAGTACTTCTATGAATAGAGTTATTTATAAAAGCTTTGCATTTGCACATTTCGTCTATATCCTATGAATCATGCCAAAAAGAAAGAAGGGATAGCCTTAACATACCTGAGTTGATTCTCTTGACAATCCCTCTAACACGCATTAATTGCGACAAAACACGTAATATCGGATCAAAGTAGGGAAAAATTCGTATGGTATTCTTGAGAAAAGTTACACCGTACTTCCTTAGAATCGCAAATCTCATGTTGCTATAGTATTAAGTAGTCTCATATGAATCTTGTTCAAGAAAATCATGTTACTACCATAAATATTCTTGTTTGAATTTATGAAGCTTTCTTTCCTTATATGGTAGAGATATCAACATCTCGTAAGTGATTTAGAGAGGTTTTTGAATCTTGGTGGGTGTGGGCCCCACTTAGGTGATGACCTAGCCACAAAACTCTTTTAAATGTGCTACCTTGCAACATAATTTAAGAGTCATTTGTTGGGCATAACTTGCTGCCACTTTTTTTTGGGGGGGGGGGGGGGGGGGGGGGGGGGGGGGAGGATTTGCCACCCATTAATTATCCACTCGTTTCTTTAATTAATTTGTTAATCTCTCATTAATCCAATAATTAACCAATTACCCACATAATTAAGAATTATCTCAAATTACTTAAAATACTAATCAGAAACATTGAAGGTAGCACTAACTTGATATTCACTAGGAGGTCAAGTTTATAAGCATTGTCTCCAATCCTTTCAAGGACTACAAATGGCTCATCTTCTCTTGGATCTAATGGATCTTCGTTTGGAAGTAAATCTTTCCTTCCTAAAATGCACCCAAACTAAATCTCCAGGCTAAAATATAATAGATTTTCGCCCCTTATTTCTTTATAAGAAAGTTTGTTCATTCTTCCGTTCAATTGCAAGCCTTGTATGTTCATGAATCTTCTTCATCACTTCAGCCTTATTCCTACCATCAAGATTAACAATGTTATTATTTGGAAAAAGGCAACAAATCAAGGGGACTGAGAGGATTAAATCCATAAAAAACTTCAATAGGAGATTTGCCAGTAGAAGAGTGGATAATTTTGTTATAGGCAAACTCTACCATGGGCAAATGTTCTTCCCAAGAAGTTAATTTTCCTTTTATAACAACTCTCAATATATTCCCTAAAGTCCTATTAACTACTTCAGTTTGTCCATTAGTTTGTGGGTGACAAGATTTAGAAAATAGCAATTTTGTTCCCAACTTTGCCAAAAAAACTCTCCAAAAGTGACTTAAAAATTTAGCATCCCTATCACTTATGATATTTTTAGGTATGTCATGTAATTTAACCACTTCTTTCACAAATAAATCAGCCACATGCAATGCATCATTAGTCTTCAAGCATGGAATAAATTGAGCTATTTTTGATAATCTATCTACTACCACAAATATACTTTCCTTACCATACTTAGTTCTAGGAAGTCCTAACACAAAATCCATAGAAATATCAATCCAAGGAGAAAGTAGGGACATGTAAAGGAGTATAAAGACCATGTGGTAACACTTTTTGATTTGGCTTGTTTACATTCAGGACATTGAAAGCACACTTTTTCGACATCCTTTAGCATGCCTGGCCAAAAACATGTTCAGCAAGTATATCCAAAGTTTTGGGCACTTTAAAGTGTCCCATGAGTCTACCACAATGTGCTTCCCTAACAAACAATTCACACAAAGAGCAATTAGGAATACACAATTTTTTTTTCTTAAAAAGGAACCCATCTTGAATATTGAACCTCTCATAAAGACCCAACTTACATTCTGCAAAAGCCTTGCCAAAATCCGAATCTTTAGAATAAAATCCGTTGATTAGATCAAAACCCATCAATTTAGAAATAAGAGAAGAAACCAAGATATACCTTCTTGAAACTTGCTTGTAGCAATCACATATGAGAATGTTTCAATGAATTCAACCCATTTTGCATGGTGACAATTAAGCTTACCTTGGCTCTTCAAATATTTCAAGGATTCATGATCAGTCTTCACCACAAACTCTCTTGGACACAAATAATGTTTCCATATAGCTAAATCCCTTACCAAAGCATATAGCTCTTTGTTAAGTTGAGTAGTTCAATGTAACTCCATGCTCGCTGCCCACCTATACCACTAATAAGTAGCAAGGAAGGGGTCGAAACAGCTTTTACTCGACCGGGTCGGGATCGATATCCACAGGGAGTTATGTATATGAGAGTTGAATTTCTACTTAACCTAGTGGTGTTTCAAGTTCTAAATTGCACTTCTCAACATAACAGGTTTTGTATTTATACTAAAGTTAAGACTAAGAAGGATTCTTGTCTAGCTATCTATGATCTTTTTGTTGATTTTTCTCAAGTAATTAAAAGCACTAGGATTGCGACTGTTGATACCCAATTTTTTCCAAAATATTTTAAAATTGCATATATACCTTCAAAATCATGCATTAATGTCAATTGGTATTTGTGCATAATTTTTCTACATTTTTATAAATTTGTCCAGTATTTTATTTCCAATAAATAGCTACAAAATTGTATCACAAATGATTCAAAGGCGTTTCTTGATTTTATTTATTATTTATGGTCCTATTAATACCAAATAATTCCATAAATAGCCAATTTGGTACCTTATGGCTATAATTGCAATAACATTGCAATTATAGCCCACGTATATAATTTTATACTATTTGTTCAACCAGAAATTAGTCCTTTATATTTTAAATACTAAATAATCATTTTTTATGCATGGAATTCATTTTTTATAATTAGTAATTATTTTATAAATTATTTTGACTAATTTAATTTGGATATTTAACAAATGGCCTATTTCTATTTCAATTATAGCCTAAATTAAACCAACCCAAACACCTAATTACACTAGCCCAATACACCCAGGCCCAAACCATATCTTAACCTCGCCCTAGTCCGTTTGAATCTTGGCCGTTGATCATTTTTTATCAACGACCCAGGTTATTCCCTTCCTAATTTAATTTAACGACTACCACCCCAAACCCCTCATTACCCCTCACACTCTCTGCCGTCGCACTCTCCTTCTCTCCCAAACTACCTCTGCCCTAACCCTAATCTCCCCTCGTTGTTGCTTGCTCGTCGTCGACTATGGTGGCTCACCACCACTCCCCAGCCTTAACGGCTCTCCTATGACCGGGAGTCCTGTTGTCTTTGAGGTCCTCAAGGGACCAGTGGCCAGAGAAAAGCGGCACTCGACATCTATTAAACAAGACCAAGAACAAAGCCATACCATGCCCTCGGGAGAAAGTAGTGATGATTGCCATGAATGCTGCCCTCGAGGATCTCTCACACCTTGGTCTATCCTCACCATCCTCAGGCCTCCATGACTCGATTTGAGTAAGATCGTCCTATTCTTTGGCTAAACCTATGAGTTCTAGCCAATATCTCTCATTTTTGGGTTATTTTCTCGAAACCCTAATTTCATCTCCTAAATCTTTTAGATCTGCAACAGATCTGAGAATATTTGAACTATTTTTGCTTGTTTTATGAAAATCTTCCGAATTTTCAAAAAGCGTCGCTTCATTTTTCCTAACTAGGGTTTCTGAAACCTTTTTCTTCAAAATGGTTTCTGGTCTTTTTAAGTGTTATTCTCTGATTCTTGTATGTTTTATATGACTTTTGTTAAGTTTCCTTTTAACCGTAGCTAGTTATGTTGAAAACCCCTAATTTTTCAACACTATGTTAGAATTCTGAGTTCATCCTTGCTTGTTTGCTATACTATTCTTCTATGTGTGTTCGATTCTCATGAATATGCTTCATTAATTAGAGTATTTTGTGATTTTCACCCGAGTAATATCTTATTAGGATATCAGATTTGGTTCTTCCTATTTATACGTGCTTCATTTGTTTATTCATGGTAGTTTATATTATTTCCTTTAAAATCAGTACTATTTTTTTCCGATTCATTGAAACATTGATTTATCGTGTTGATACTCCTACACTGATTTCCGGCTATTTTCCTTGTTTTCACAACCTTTAAAGTATTTCTTACCTTATTATGTGATTGACCATATTATTTACTGATTCTTACTACTATTTCCTTAATTAGACCTTTGTGTATCTATCCCTAATTACCTATTATGTACCTATATTGCTTGAATTCTTTCCTTAATTGTTGTTTGTTCTCTACAGTTGGTAAGTTACTCCCTTAATTAAGGGAAGACTTTACTTATTTTGCTCTTAATTGATTCTGTGGCTCTTCAATTACTGAACAATTTGATTCTTACCTTATTTACCTAGCTTTTAATCTGATGTATATATACACTCTTCTACTAGCATTAACACACGAACACTGGTTCAAAAACTCTCTCTTACACTTAAAAGCTTTCTTCTATTTTCTTGTTACTTGCTACTTCAATTGAACTAGCCGGCTGCAAGCCAAGGCTAGTTATTACACTACACTGCTCAATACTCTATGTTTACTCTGCTTAACTGGTATGTTCTGATATAAATCCAAGTTACAAACCCTATGTGTTCTTCTACTGCTTTAGTTTACTAATTACCAGTCTTTTCTGTTTATTGTTTGGCTTTTCAATATGTAATTAACCTCTTTACACCACTGTGTCACTTAGCATATTAGTTATGTCCTAATTCCACTTATGATCAGCATGTTATAAACCTGTCTATTCCCTTTGTAATGTGTCTCAAATGGACTCTGCTCTATTTATATATGTTTGAATGATTGGCTGTTTGTTACCCAGTTTCTGTCAATGAACCTGTTTTGCAAAGTGATTTGTTACCCTAAGTAGTGCTAGTTTTGTACTTAACTCTGTTTAGTGTGACTATGTCCTCAACTGTCTGTTCTGAAATTCACAATCCTATATTATGTTTATGTTATTAGTTATCTCCTAATCCCATAACCCCTAAGCACTTTTGATCATATGTTTAACCTGGTCTGGTACAACTATGTTCCCATTAGCAATTCCGAAATCCATGCCTTATTGTCTATATGGTTAGCTATTCCTTAACCCCAAAGACCTCTGTGCTTCTATTTGTTATGTGTTCACTATGTGTGATGTATCAATTCTTGTCACGACCCGAAATCTCACCTTCAGGCCGTGATGGCGCCTAACGTTGCACCCGCTAGACAAGCCAACGTGTTAACCGAATTGATTTATTAACAAGTGAGTAATAAACATTGACTAGATAATTGTGATAAAATGCGGAAGCTTAACAAAATCTAAATAACAATAGCCAATAACAAAGAAATACCTTTAAGTACAAAACCCAGAAATGGAGTCACAATCTCACGAACCAGTCTAAGATTTAGCTAAAGACAAAAGTTTATGATAAAATGATATATCTGTCTGGAAATACATAGATGACAGAATGAAAGATAGATAGTGACGCCGAGGTCCACTAACGCCTGCGGAAATTCCTCGGTGTCGTCTGAAATGGACTGAAGGATACTCCCTCTAACGATGTCCACCGGGTCCGGCTGCGTAATCTGCACAACATAAAGAAGTGCAGGTGTAGCATCAGTACAACCGACCCCATGTACTGAGTAAGTGCCGAGCCTAACCTCGGCGAAGTAGTGACGAGGCTAGACACGACAACAACAATTTACCTGTACAGTTCTATAATATCTACCAAAGAAAATGGCAAGAAATAAGCAGTTAAGCATGGTAATACGGGGACAAGTAATGGGGTAACAAGTGAGAAGAGACTATGAATAACTGAACAAACAATAATGCAAAAGAATCAAGTCAACAGGACATAATAACTCAAACAAGAATGTACACGACATCACCCTTCGTACTTTTACTCTCATCCTCACAATGCAATGCGTATATGAAAGCAATATAAATAATGGCACGGCATCACCCTTCGTGCTTTTACTCTCGTCCTCACAATGCAATGTATAAACGAAAGCAATATAAATAATGGCACGGCATCACCCTTCGTGCTTTTACTCTCGTCCTCACAATGCAATGTATAAACGAAAGCAATATAAATAATGGCACGACATCACCCTTCGTGCTTTTACTTTCTTCCTTACTATGCAATGTATAGATAAAAGCAATGTAAAACATGGCACGACATCACCCTTCGTGCTTTACACTCTTCCTCACCCAAATCAACAACAAATGACAACTTGGAAAGGAATTTAACAACATGGAATACAATTCAAAACCACCCATCAAGGGGAAAACATTAACCAATATAATAACAATGCCTGACAAGGGACCCAACTGTAATGACCCGACCGGTCATTTTGAGATCCAGCGCGTCGTTCAGTAGTTAGGAGTCATGAACAGCTTCATTTCGGGTATTGTGACTTGTATGTATGGTCAAAGTTGAAATTCTGGAGGTTCGGAGTTAAATTGAAAGGAAAATTCTCATTTCAGAAGCCTTAAGTTGAAGAAATTGAGTAAGACTGGAATTTTGAGTAAACGATCTCGGAATCAGGATCCGAAGGTTCCGGCAGATTCGTATGGTGATTTCGGACTTGGGCGTATGTCCGGATCAGTATTTGGATAACTCGAGAGCGTTTCGTTGTATATTGTGGAAGTCAGCATTTTTGAAGAAATTTCCTAAGTTTGGCTTGAAGCGTATTTCAATGATATTGATGTCCGTTTGGGATTTTGAGTTTGGGAATAGCTCCGTATTGTGATTCCGAAGTTGGGAGCGCGATCGGAAGTGAATTCGGATGTCCGGAGGTCATTTTGAAGTCATTTGGCTAAAGATAGAAATTTGAAAGTTTTTGAGAAGTTTGACCGAGATTTTGACTTTTTGATATCGGGGTCGGATTCCAGTTCCGAAAGTTGCAGCAGGTCCGTAATATCGAATATGACTTGTGTGCAAAATTTTGGGTCAATCAGTCGTGATTTGATAGGTTTCGGCGTCGGATGTAGAAGTTTGAAATTCTAAGTTCTTAAAGATTTGGATTGGAGAGTGATTCATGATTTCGACGTTGTTTGATGTGATTTGAGGCCTAGAGAGAGTTCGTATCATGTTTTGGGACATGTTGGTATAATTGGTTAAGGTCCCGAGGGCCTCGGGTGAATTTTGGAAGGTTAACAGAATGAATTTCGGACGAAAAAGAAGGAAAAAAAATGCAGAAATTTTCTGGTGCATTTTTTACAGCAAATTGTGCGTCGAGGAGCTAACTTTGGAAGAGTATATATAAGAATCTATAAGGAATCTGAAAATTTGCGAAACATAAAAGTTGTATATCTTGAAGTCTAGTTTTTAGAACATTACACCATTTATCATTTAGAGTTTTGTGCAAAACGTTATGACCGTATGAAGAAGACTGGTGGAGCAGTTTTCGCAAGAATTTTCGGATGCCTGGAGCTGACTTTAGAAACTCATATCTCGGTATATATAAGGAGTTATATGGTGTAAGACCTATCAAATTAAAGATCTTCGAGTCTAGTTTTTAAATATTCAAACCGTTTGTTATTTGAATATTTCTACAAGAAGTTATGGGTGTTTTAACAGAAGGTGTCCAACAAGGGAAACTTTTAATAGGATGTACAACCTGTACAGCACAAGTGCAAGGTACAACCCGGTGAAGCATGGGCAGATTCTTTAAACACGAATTTGGCCCATTTTCTTCATTTCTTTCATTTGGCTTGGATGATTTTGGAGAGCATTTCAAGGGGGATTTCATCAAGCATCAAAGTTGTGAGTCGTTGAGAGTAGATTTCGGAGATTCGGGCACATCCTTGATCTGATCCTTGATCCGAGGGGTGATTTTGTCGAGGTGAGTCTCCGTTCCAAACTTGTAAAGGTTAAATGTCCCCTTAGGTTCCTTGTTTGCTATGTGTACATGTTGTGGGGACCGCGTACGTACCACGTGACGAGAGTCCGTATGTGGAGACTATATTGCTATGTCGGGTAGCCGTAGGACTCACGAGCATGCCATTATGTGCCTTATTTGGACCATTGTATGTATTATAAATTGTGTTTATTATTGAAATGACATGAAAGAGGTGAAATATGATGATGTAAATCCTAATTGGCTATTAGTGATATGATATTGACACAATCCTGTTGAGTTCACGGTTGAGTCGGAACCCGTAGGCACCTATATATGAATACTATTATTATCGAGTCAGCACACGAGTCGTGGACTGGATGCGCGATCGTGGGTCAGCTTATACATATTGATTATCGAGTCAGCACATGAGTCGCAGGCATGATGCGCGATCGTGGGGAGCTTATTATTATCGAGTCAACACACGAGTCGCAGGCATGATGCGCGATCGTGGGGAGCTTATTATTATCGAGTCAACACACGAGTCGCAGGCATGATGCGCGATCGTGGGGAGCTTATTACTATCGAGTCATCACACGAGTCTTAGGTATGATTCGCGATCGTGGGAAGCTTATGACCTCAGTCCTTATGACCTACCTTAAGACTCCGGCCGGTTGTCTTGTCCGTGTTGGTATATGTACACTTGAGTCTGGATCACATAAGACTGGATTGGCAGGTATTGTTTAATAAGAGAAATAGGTAGTTGGGGTTCTTACTCGTATTACATTATGTGTTTACGAACATGCTGTTTACTGCTTCGCATGCCGATTGCTTTAGCCATATCTCATTTTATATTAGGTTGCTGGACCTTAGTGAGTATCTAGTCGACCTCTCGTCACTACTTCTTCGAGTTTAGACGGGATACTCACTGGGTACATATATGTATATGTACTCATGCTACACTTTCTGTGCATTTTGTTGCACATGTACCTTCATAGTTCAGAAGTTGATTCGGAGACTTACTCGGGCTGCATTCATCCGGAGGAATTCTGCAGTTGCCAGAGTCTCCTTCTTTCCATATCTTTACTTGTATCTTTGTTGCCTTTGTCCCATTTATTCCTCGGACAATAGTTGCATAATTGAATAAATTCTTAGAAACTGCTCATGTACTTGTGTCACCGGGTTCTGGGGATGTGTTGAGTATTGTTTTATTGAATTAAAGGCACCATCCGTCGTATTTAAATCTACAATAGTTTATTTATTTGATTGTGAAATGCAATAAGGGCAACGATTTTGAAAATTTTAAACAGGAAGGTATTTGTACGAATTAAGGAATTGGCTGGCCCGACAGTGGTGTCCGACGCCATCACAACCAATAGGTTTTGGGTCGTGGCAACGTGGTATCAGAGCACTAGGTTCCCTTAGGTTTCACGAGTCGTGAGCAAGTCTAGTAGAGTCTTGCGTATCGGTACGGAGACGTTTGTACTTATCTTCGAGAGGCTATAGGGCTGTAGGAGTACTTCCCTTCTTGATTCTTTATCTTGCGATTTGATTCCATTAAGGCTTATGCCTATGTTTCTTCCTACTCAATCTTATACGTCGCGAAGCTCTTGCTATGATTCGAGGATTTGAGGAATTGAAATGGTGCTACGGATATGTTGCGAGATGTTTTCCATGTGAGTTGGTTGGGGATGTTGTTGTTGCCCTGTAGGAGAATAATATGTTGTTTCAGATCAGTAATTGTGTTTCTGAGGACTTTGAGGCTATGATCAGGTTGTTATGATTCTTACGATAGGATATCGCGCGGTGTTGATAGGATATCGTGCGATTTGATTCCATTAAGGCTTATGCCTATGTTTCTTCCTACTCAATCTTATACGTCGCGAAGCTCTTGCTATGATTCGAGGATTTGAGGAATTGAAATGGTGCTACGGATATGGTGCGAGATGTTTTCCATGTTAGTTGGTTGGGGCTGTTGTTGTTTCCCTGCAGGAGAATAATATATTGTTTCAGCTCAGTAATTGTGTTTCTGAGGACTTTGAGGCTATGATCAGGTTGTTATGATGCTTACGATTGGATATCGCGCGGTGTTGATAGGATGGTAGGATGCTTGCCCATATGTAGGGGCAATGAATGACTTGAAGGGAGGTCTTCTCAGGGCGTGGTTTCGAGATTTCAGTATTTTAGTTTCGGCGGAGGAAAGACACTTGGACTATGAACGGTCCGGTTCGGATTGATAAAGTAGTAAGATTGGTGCTATCGAGCAAGGTGGAGTATTCACCTGTGTTGTGGTATCGTTGTTTGATCGAATAGGATATGTTAAATTCGCCGGTGTTATAGCTCTTTGGTTGCATGGGGTTAGAGTGTTGTGAAGCGGTGCTGAAGAAGCTNATGGAGTTGCAGATTGTCGGCATATTGGTAAGTTGTTACAGCTAAGGGAAAGGAGTAAAGCGGTAATTAAGCATGGAATTCGATAAATGTGTGTGAAGTTTGTCCTATTGGACCAGGGCTAGGCTTTGGGAAAAATTAAGAATTCGTGCTTAAGGCACATGCAAGTTGTAAGGGTAGCGACTGAGTCACGTGCTTCGCTGAAAGGGTGTTCATGTGCTAGGAGATCCTTGGAGTTGATTGTAATCGGGGCCACTCAGAGTAGGTGACTCTCAGTGGTGGTCCTAATGAATTCGAAAGTTAGAGAATGCGGTGTTTAAGGGTTTCAGGCAGCAGTATAATTAAGAATTGAGCTTCTGCAGTATAATCTCTAAGTGGAAGGATGATGGTTGGAGTGGTCTATGTTATTTCAACACGCTGGATAGTATCATAGGAGTGAGGGAAATAGACTCCGGGTTGTAGAAAGATTATCAGGAGGTTGTGAAACGGGTTGCGGAATTTAGGCAGCATGGTGATACGCTCAATTTACACCTTAAAAGAATGTAAGCGATCGTTGTCAAATATAGTA